>JAUCBJ010007681.1:0-38673 GCA_032718475.1 Nemertoderma westbladi
TCCGGAAATCGAAGCCTTTTTCTATCTGCCAACATCCTGGGCTTTACTTACACTCAGCCTCTATTCACTGGCTGTGATTGACAAGCCAACTTGCCTCAGAAGTTCCTTTAATGAATGCCGCAATTTATATTTGGCCATCTATCTTTAATCTGTTTCTCCAGTTATGCTGCACCACCATTTCACGTGTACATGTTCTTAGGTTATGTCGGTAGTCCTACCATTTTATTTAAATTGATCTATTTTTAATGTTTATATTATAACAATGAACCGCTGAGGACGCCCGCAACGGGTGAAATGCGCATACGGTAACATTTAATTATTTTTACACCTCGTGGCAAGACCCTCTACACCCCCAACAGATTCTCCACCCCCGGAGTATACCTGAATTTAATTATGCTTACGCCACGCTCGACGTCAACCAGAAACATTAAGCCCCTGTAATAGGATAGGCGAGGCGGGGGTGTATGTGATTGAGTGATCCAGCCCCTGTAATAGGATAGGCGTGACGGGGGTGTATGTGATTGAGTTATCCAGCCCCTGTAATAGGATAGGCGAGGCGGGGGTGTATGTGATTGAGTGATACAGCCCCTGTAATAGGATAGGCGTGACGGGGGTGTATGTGATTGAGTGATCCAGACCCTGTAGGATAGGCGTGACGGGGGTGTATGTGATTGAGTGATCCAGCCCCTGTAATAGGATATGCGTGGTGGGGTGTATGGGATTGAGTGATCCAGCCCCTGTAATAGGATAGGCGTGACGGGGGTGTATGTGATTGAGTGATCCAGCCCCTGTAATAGGATAGGCGTGGTGGGGATGTATGTGATTGAGTGATCCAGACCCTGTAATAGAATAGGCGTGACGGGGGTGAATGTGATTGAGTGATCCAGACCCTGTAATAGGATAGGCGTGACGGGGATGTATGTGATTGAGTGATCCAACCCTGTAATAGGATAGGCGTGACTGGGGTGTATGCGATTGAGTGATCCAGCCCCTGTAATAAGATAGGCGTGATGGGGGTGTATGTGATTGAGTGATCCAGCCCCTGTAATGGGATAGGCGTGACGGGGGTGTATGTGATTGAGTGATCCAGCTCCTGTATTAGGATAGGCGTGACGGGGGTGTATGTGATTGAGTTATCCAGCCCCTGTAATAGGATAGGCGTGACGGGTGTGTGTGTGATTGAGTGATCCAGCCCATGTAATAGGATAATCGTGACGGGGGTCTATGTGATTGAGTGATCCAGCCCCTGTAATAGGATAGGCGTGACGGGGGTGTATGTGATTGAGTGATCCAGCCCCTGTAATAGGATAGGCGTGACGGGGGTGTATGTGATTGAGTGATCCAGACCCTGTAGGATAGGCGTGACGGGGGTGTATGTGATTGAGTGATCCAGCCCCTGTAATAGGACATGCGTGGTGGGGGTGTATGGGATTGGGTGATCCAGCCCCTGTAATAGGATAGGCGTGACGGGGGTGTATGTGATTGAGTGATCCAGCCCCTGTAATAGGAAAGGCGTGACGAGGGTGTATGTGATTGAGTGATCCAGCCCCTGTAATAGGATAGGCGTGACGGGGGTGTATGGGATTGAGTGATCCAGCCCCTGTAATAGGATAGGCGTGACGGGGGTGTATGTGATTGAGTGATCCAGCCCCTGTAATAGGAAATGCGTGACGGGGGTGTATGTGATTGAGTGATCCAGCCCCTGTAATAGGATAGGCGTGACGGGGGTGTATGTGATTGAGTGATCCATACCCTGTAGGATAGGCGTGACGGGGATGTGTGTGATTGAGTGATCCAGCCCCTGTAATAGGAAAGGCGTGACGGGGGTGTGTGTGATTGAGTGATCCAGCCCCTGTAATAGGATAGGCGTGATGGGGGTGCATGTGATTGAGTGATCCAGCCCCTGTAATAGGATATGCGTGCTGGGGGTGTATGGGATTGAGTGATCCAGCCCCTGTAATAGGATAGGCGTGACGGGGGTGTATGGGATTGAGTGATCCAGCCCCTGTAATAGGATAGGCGTGACGGGGGTGTATGTGATTGAGTGATCCAGCCCCTGTAATAGGATATGCGTGGTGGGGGTGTATGTGATTGAGTGATCCAGCCCCTGTAATAGGATAGGCGTGACGGGGGTGTATGGGATTGAGTGATCCAGCCCCTGTAATATGATAGGCGTGGTGGGGGTGTATGTGATTGAGTGATCCAGCCCCTGTAATAGGATAGGCGTGGTGGGGGTGTATGTGATTGAGAGATCCAGCCCCTGTAATAGGATATGCGTGGTGGGGGTGTATGTGATTGAGTGATCCAGCCCCTGTAATAGGATAGGCGTGGTGGGGATGTATGTGATTGAGCGATCCAGCCCCTGTAATAGGAAAGGCGTGACGGGGGTGTATGTGATTGAGTGATCCAGACCCTGTAATAGAATAGGCGTGACGGGGGTGAATGTGATTGAGTGATCCAGACCCTGTAATAGGATAGGCGTGACGGGGATGTATGTGATTGAGTGATCCAACCCTGTAATAGGATAGGCGTGACTGGGGTGTATGCGATTGAGTGATCCAGCCCCTGTAATAAGATAGGCGTGATGGGGGTGTATGTGATTGAGTGATCCAGCCCCTGTAATGGGATAGGCGTGACGGGGGTGTATGTGATTGAGTGATCCAGCTCCTGTATTAGGATAGGCGTGACGGGGGTGTATGTGATTGAGTTATCCAGCCCCTGTAATAGGATAGGCGTGACGGGTGTGTGTGTGATTGAGTGATCCAGCCCATGTAATAGGATAGGCGTGACGGGGGTCTATGTGATTGAGTGATCCAGCCCCTGTAATAGGATAGGCGTGACGGGGGTGTATGTGATTGAGTGATCCAGCCCCTGTAATAGGATAGGCGTGACGGGGTGTATGTGATTGAGTGATCCAGACCCTGTAGGATAGGCGTGACGGGGGTGTATGTGATTGAGTGATCCAGCCCCTGTAATAGGACATGCGTGGTGGGGGTGTATGGGATTGGGTGATCCAGCCCCTGTAATAGGATAGGCGTGACGGGGGTGTATGTGATTGAGTGATCCAGCCCCTGTAATAGGATAGGCGTGACGGGGGTGTATGGGATTGAGTGATCCAGCCCCTGTAATAGGATAGGCGTGACGGGGGTGTATGTGATTGAGTGATCCAGCCCCTGTAATAGGAAATGCGTGACGGGGGTGTATGTGATTGAGTGATCCAGCCGCTGTAATAGGATAGGCGTGACGGGGGTGTATGTGATTGAGTGATCCATACCCTGTAGGATAGGCGTGACGGGGGTGTGTGTGATTGAGTGATCCAGCCCCTGTAATAGGAAAGGCGTGACGGGGGTGTGTGTGATTGAGTGAAACAGCCCCTGTAATAGGATAGGCGTGATGGGGGTGCATGTGATTGAGTGATCCAGCCCCTGTAATAGGATATGCGTGCTGGGGGTGTATGGGATTGAGTGATCCAGCCCCTGTAATAGGATAGGCGTGACGGGGGTGTATGGGATTGAGTGATCCAGCCCCTGTAATAGGATAGGCGTGACGGGGGTGTATGTGATTGAGTGATCCAGCCCCTGTAATAGGATATGCGTGGTGGGGGTGTATGTGATTGAGTGATCCAGCCCCTGTAATAGGATAGGCGTGACGGGGGTGTATGGGATTGAGTGATCCAGCCCCTGTAATATGATAGGCGTGGTGGGGGTGTATGTGATTGAGTGATCCAGCCCCTGTAATAGGATAGGCGTGACGGGGGTGTATGTGATTGAGTGATCCAGCCCCTGTAATAGGATATGCGTGGTGGGGGTGTATGGGATTGAGTGATCCAGCCCCTGTAATATGATAGGCGTGACGGGGGTGTATGTGATTGAGTGATCCAGCCCCTGTAATAGGATTGGCGTGACGGGGGTGTATGTGATTGAGTGATCCAGACCCTGTAGGATAGGCGTGACGGGGGTGTATGTGATTGAGTGATCCAGACCCTGTATGATAGGCGTGACGGGGGTGTATGTGATTGAGTTATCCAGCCCCTGTAATAGGATAGGCGAGGCGTGGGTGTATGTGATTGAGTGATACAGACCCTGCAATAGGATAGGCGTGACGGGGGTGTATGTGATTAAGTGATCCAGACCCTGTAGGATAGGCGTGACGGGGGTGTATGTGATTGAGTGATCCAGCCCCTGTAATAGGATAGGCGTGACGGGAGTGTATGTGATTGAGTGATCCAGCCCCTGTAATAGGATATGCGTGGTGGGGTGTATGGGATTGAGTGATCCAGCCCCTGTAATAGGATAGGCGTGACGGGGGTGTATGTGATTGAGTGATCCAGCCCCTGTAATAGGATAGGCGTGGTGGGGGTGTATGTGATTGAGTGATCCAGCCCCTGTAATAGGATAGGCGTGACGGGAGTGTATGTGATTGAGTGATCCAGCCCCTGTAATAGGATATGCGTGGTGGGGTGTATGGGATTGAGTGATCCAGCCCCTGTAATAGGATAGGCGTGACGGGGGTGTATGTGATTGAGTGACCCAGCCCCTGTAATAGGATAGGCGTGACGGGGGTGTATGGGATTGAGTGATCCAGCCCCTGTAATAGGAAAGGCGTGACGGGGGTGTATGTGATTGAGTGATCCAGCCCCTGTAATAGGATAGGCGTGACGGGGGTGTATGGGATTGAGTGATCCATACCCTGTAGGATAGGCGTGACGGGGGTGTGTGTGATTGAGTGATCCAGCCCCTGTAATAGGATATGCGTGGTGGGGGTGTATGGGATTGAGTGATCCAGCTCCTGTAATAGGATAGGCGTGACGGGGGTGTATAGGATTGAGTGATCCAGCCCCTGTAATAGGATAGGCGTGACGGGGGTGTATGTGATTGAGTGATCCAGCCCCTGTAATAGGATATGCGTGGTGGGGGTGTATGGGATTGAGTGATCCAGCCCCTGTAATAGGATAGGCGTGACGGGGGTGTATGGGATTGAGTGATCCAGCCCCTGTAATATGATAGGCGTGGTGGGGGTGTATGTGATTGAGTGATCCAGCCCCTGTAATAGGATAGGCGTGGTGGGGGTGTATGTGATTGAGTGATCCAGCCCCTGTAATAGGATATGCGTGGTGGGGGTGTATGTGATTGAGTGATCCAGCCCCTGTAATAGGATAGGCGTGACGGGGGTGTATGTGATTGAGTGATCCAGACCCTGTAGGATAGGCGTGACGGGGGTGTATGTGATAAAGTGATCCAGCCCCTGTAATAGGACATGCGTGGTGGGGGTGTATGGGATTGAGTGATCCAGCCCCTGTAATAGGATAGGCGTGACGGGGGTGTATGTGATTGAGTGATCCAGCCCCTGTAATAGGAAAGGCGTGACGAGGGTGTATGTGATTGAGTGATCCAGCCCCTGTAATAGGATAGGCGTGACGGGGGTGTATGGGATTGAGTGATCCAGCCCCTGTAATAGGATAGGCGTGACGGGGGTGTATGTGATTGAGTGATCCAGCCCCTGTAATAGGAAATGCGTGACGGGGGTGTATGTGATTGAGTGATCCAGCCCCTGTAATAGGATATGCGTGGTGGGGTGTATGGGATTGATTGATCCAGTCCTGTAATAGGATAGGCGTGACGGGGGTGTATGTGATTGAGTGATCCAGCCCCTGTAATAGGATAGGCGTGACGGGGGTGTATGTGATTGAGTGATCCATACCCTGTAGGATAGGCGTGACGGGGGTGTGTGTGATTGAGTGATCCAGCCCCTGTAATAGGAAAGGCGTGACGGGGGTGTGTGTGATTGAGTGATCCAGCCCCTGTAATAGGATAGGCGTGATGGGGGTGTATGTGATTGAGTGATCCAGCCACTGTAATAGGATATGCGTGGTGGGGGTGTATGGGATTGAGTGATCCAGCCCCTGTAATAGGATAGGCGTGACGGGGGTGTATGGGATTGAGTGATCCAGCCCCTGTAATAGGATAGGCGTGACGGGGTTGTATGTGATTGAGTGATCCAGCCCCTGTAATAGGATATGCGTGGTGGGGGTGTATGTGATTGAGTGATCCAGCCCCTGTAATAGGATAGGCGTGACGGGGGTGTATGGGATTGAGTGATCCAGCCCCTGTAATATGATAGGCGTGGTGGGGGTGTATGTGATTGAGTGATCCAGCCCCTGTAATAGGATAGGCGTGGTGGGGGTGTATGTGATTGAGTGATCCAGCCCCTGTAATAGGATATGCGTGGTGGGGGTGTATGTGATTGAGTGATCCAGCCCCTGTAATAGGATAGGCGTGACGGGGGTGTATGGGATTGAGTGATCCAGCCCCTGTAATATGATAGACGTGACGGGAGTGTATGTGATTGAGTGATCCAGCCCCTGTAATAGGATAGGCGTGACGGGGGTGTATGTGATTGAGTGATCCAGACCCTGTAGGATAGGCGTGACGGGGGTGTATGTGATTGAGTGATCCAGACCCTGTAGGATAGGCGTGACGGGGGTGTATGTGATTGAGTTATCTAGCCCCTGTAATAGGATAGGCGAGGCGGGGGTGTATGTGATTGAGTGATCCAGCCCCTGTAATAGGATAGGCGAGACGGGGGTGTATGTGATTGAGATATCCAGCCCCTGTAATAGGATAGGCGAGGCGGGGGTGTATGTGATTGAGTGATCCAGCCCCTGTAATAGGATAGGCGTGACGGGGGTGTATGTGATTGAGTGATCCAGACCCTGTAGGATAGGCGTGTCGGGGGTGTATGTGATTGAGTGATCCAGCCCCTGTAATAGGATATGCGTGGTGGGGTGTATGGGATTGAGTGATCCAGCCCCTGTAATAGGATAGGCGTGACGGGGGTGTTTGGGATTGAGTGATCCAGCCCCTGTAATAGGATAGGCGTGACGGGGGTGTATGTGATTGAGTGATCCAGCCCCTGTAATAGGATAGCCGTGACGGGGGTGTATGTGATTGAGTGATCCAGCCCCTGTAATAGGATAGGCGTGGCGGGGGTGTATGTGATTGAGTGATCCAGTCCCTCTAATAGGATAGGCGTGGCGGAGGTGTATGTGATTGAGTGATCCAGCCCCTGTAATAGGATAGGCGTGACGGGGGTGTATGTGATTGAGTGATCCAGCCCCTGTAATAGGATAGCCGTGACGGGGGTGTATGTGATTGAGTGATCCAGCCCCTGTAATAGGATAGGCGTGGCGGGGGTGTATGTGATTGAGTGATCCAGCCCCTGTAATGGGATAGGCGTGACGGGGGTGTATTTGATTGAGTGATCCAGCCCCTGTAATAGGATAGCCGTGACGGGGGTGTATGTGATTGAGTGATCCAGACCCTGTAATGGAATAGGCGTGACGGGGGTGTATGTGATTGAGTGATCCAGCCCCTATAATAGGATAGCCGTGACGGGGGTGTATGTGATTGAGTGATCCAGCCCCTGTAATAGGATAGGCGTGGTGGGGGTGTATGTGATTGAGTGATCCAGCACCTGTAATAGGATAGGCGTGGTTGGTGTGTATGTGATTGAGTGATCCAGCCCCTGTAATAGGATAGGCGTGACGGGGATGTATGTGATTGAGTGATCCAGCCCCTTTAATAGGATAGGCGTGACGGGGGTGTATATGATTGTGTGATCCAGCCCCTGTAATAGGATAGGCGTGGTGGGGGTGTATGTGGTTGAGTGATCCAGCCCCTGTAATAGGATAGGTGTTACGGGGGTGTATGTGATTGAGTGATCCAGCCCATGTAATAGGATAGGCGTGATGGGGGTGTATGTGATTGAGTAATCCAGTCCCTGTAATAGGATAGCCGCGACGTGGGTGTATGTGATTGAGTGATCCAGACCCTGTAATAGGATAGGCGTGACAGGGGTGTATGTGATTGAGTGATCCAGCCCCTGTAATAGGATAGCCGTGACGGGGGTGTATGTGATTGAGTGATCCAGCCCCTGTAATAGGATAGGCGTGACGGGGATGTATGGGATTGAGTGATCCAGCCCATGTAATAGGATAGGCGTGGTGGGGGTGTATGGGATTGAGTGATCCAGCCCCTGTAATAGGATAGGCGTGACGGGGGTGTATGTGATTGAGTGATCCAGCCCCTGTAATGGGATAGGCGTGGCGGGGGTGTATGTGATTGAGTGATCCAGCCCATGTAATAGGATAGGCGTGACGGTGGTGTATGTGATTGAGTGATCCAGCCCTGTAATAGGATAGGCGTGATGGGGGTGTATGTGATTGAGTGATCCAGACCCTGTAGGATAGGCGTGACGGGGGTGTATGTGATTGAGTGATCCAGCCCCTGTAATAGGATAGGCGTGACGGGGGTGTATGTGATTGAGTGATCCAGCCCCTGTAATAGATGTCTGCTGATAGCTGTCGGTTGATAGCTGTCGGCTGATAGCTGTCGGCTGATAGCTGATGGCTGTCGGCTGATAGCTGTCGGTTGATGGCTTTCGGCTGGTAGCTGTTGGCTGATGGCTGTCGGCTGATAGCTGTCTGCTGATAGCAGTCGGCTGATAGCTGTCAGTTGATAGCTGTCGGTTGATAGCTGTCAGCTGAAAGCTGTTGGCTGTCGGCTGATAGCTGTCGGTTGATGGCTGTCGGCTGGTAGCTGTTGGCTGTCGGATGTCGGCTGATAGCTGTCTGCTGATAGCAGTCGGCTGATAGCTGTCAGTTGATAGTTGTCGGTTGATAGCTGTCGGCTGATAGCTGTCAGTTGATAGCTGTCGGTTGATAGCTGTCAGCTGATAGCTGTTGGCTGTCGGCTGATGGCTATCGGTTGATGGGTGTCGGCTGGTAGCTGTTGGCTGATGGCTGTCGCCTGATAGCTGTCTGCTGATAGCAGTCGGCTGATAGCTGTCAGTTGATAGTTGTCGGTTGATAGCTGTCGGCTGATAGCTGTCGGTTGATAGCTGTCGGCTGATGATTGTCGATTGATGGTTTTTTGGTCTTTATGCTATTCACATTGTGGCCAACACTGGATCCAGCACCCACGGTAGATACGGCTACCTGATTGTGGAGATATTTCCACCCCTTCAGCTTTATGAATATGGAGAGCTGTCCGCAACACATTGCACCACAATAATTAAGAGAAAATGGACTAATGTGTCTCCTTGAAGAACACACCAAGAAAGGTCTCTGTCTCTGTCTGTAAAATGTAAAGTAAAAGTCAAGTTTTATTCGGCCGTTAGGCCAGGGATTACGCACAAAGTACGACTTGTTTCCAGCTTGGCCTCAATGTAACATGTCTTTTGAATTTCGTTTATTGTTTTGGTTAGAATAAGGTACCACTGTAACGTGTTCATTTCCCTTGATTTATAATTTAACATTGTAAATATTATTAATTCGCAGAGACGAGTAGTACCCAACACCTAGCCTTTTTCATTCGTTAATATTAATTCTACCTAAATGAGTTTGGGTGTTACTTTTATCGTTTGATCAGGTAAACCGCTGTAAATATAGATTTGGTTATATCCCGGATTTAATCTTGAATCTGATATCGCATAATCGTACAAAACGTTTCTGGCGTTAAATCTCTCAGAAGATTTGGAAGTTTATATTTCTACATGATGTGACATATTTATATCAAATCAAGGGTGGCCATACAGTACATACGGTATGTGCACTTAAGAATTGTTATTATTCAGTCATACTGTACAGGCAATAATGACTCATTCTCATTGAATGTAGTTACGGGAATTCACATACATTTGGACCACACACCATTACATAGTTTTCATTGTTAAACACATTCCATTTATGCGCTTGTAACCAACGTAGGTAGAGCCCAGTAAACATGAGTGATGGTTCCATCAATAGACTTATTGACGTTTGCCAGGAAAAGTATTGTGAGGATTGTTGAACGCCCAATTATGAGCTAATGCCTAATGGCCACGGATGCACTGGAGGGAGGTTACTATACAATAACAATACATTGACACAAGTCCGGGATTCGTCCCCTTATTGATGGACTCTGTAAGGTAGCGAATATTTATCTCAAGTTCTTCAGCATTGATTATTCAGCAAACTAAATACTGTAGTAGGCCCTACTGTACAAATTTACATACAGATTCACATTACCCGCGATAATACAAATATAGTTGAACCACATATCATCAGTTAAAAAGAGGAGGTTATCTACATTACCTTTGGACTGTTGGGAGAAACTACTGTAGCAGCGTTTTTCGTGAGGTGCACTTAGCCTGTTACGGGATTCTCTACCATTAGGCCCACCACCCTCTGTCAGCGAATCATTGGCGCGGATTTGTAATGCTGCAGTATTGCACCAATTAAACCGTCAGGCTGGAATTCAAAAAGGGGAAGGCTGGTAGGCCAACTTCTGTACTTGTTTAGCTGTATTTGGTGTATTTATTGCGTTCAGTCAGGCATTCAGTGTTTTCAAACTTCTATTATCTCAGATACTTTGTCAGTTTTGGATTTTATTTCGAGATTTTACCTCATCGGGGTCAATCAGTCAATTAGACAGTTGAAGCCTTCCCTTAGGCAATTGGCACTGTCAATCCTGACTGCAATACTTCCAAAATTTGCGCCAGATAGTGTCTTTAAACCGCGCCAGTGGCGGGTCCGAAATCGCGCCAATACCAACCTACTACTGTAGAAATTTTTTTAATAAAACATGAGAAAAACATGAAACACAGTTTCAAGCCAGTCGTTAATAAAATTTATCGTCCGGGCGGGTTCTCTCTTTAAAACATTTAAAATATTTAATTGAAACATCTGATTAGTTTGGAACAATACTTAGAAATTATTTTTCGGCCTACAGTTTTCGTATAATCGGCGATTCTCCAGAATTATATCATTTCATTGGCCAATCAATGTGTTACCATGCTGCCATGTCAATAATTAGCAATGCAATATACTGTATTATGTATTGTTGACTTAAAATATACTGATATACAGTATATTGATGTGTAGTTCTTTTGTCTTTTAAGAAACACACAAAATTCAAATTTAATAGTTAAATGTATTTAGGATTAGAGAGAGATTTTAACAATACAAAATGTAAAAGAAACGCGGGCGAAGCGAGAGAAAGTTTTTGTGGCAAATATTGTTCTCACTTCTGCACTTTGCACGAACTTTAAGAGCTTTGAGAGCACGGGCTTTGAGACCCTGTCGCTCCGCGCCAGGCAGCCAGGGCACTCAAATCGCGCCTGTCGCACCGCGCCAGGGCGGCAGGGCCCTCAAATCGCGCCTGTCGCACCGCGCCAGTTCACAATATTCTGCAAATCGTGTCAGAGAGCCGGCGCTTCACGCCAGGACTTACTTCGCTCCATATAATTATGTATTGCAGTAGGGCAGTGTGACTTTCTACAAAATATAATAGACAGATAGAATCAGTGGAGACTAGAGACGATATAATTCAGTAATTAGGTAGGCCTACTGCTGTACTGATGTACTTGTACCGCGTACGGCCAACCGGCTGGCACCTGACTGCCAGACACAGCGACCGGCAGCGGATGACAGCCCCGAGCCTAGATCAGTAGGTCGTGCAGGACGAGTCATCGGTTATCAGTTATGGGTTAAACAGTTAAATGCGAAACGGTCGCCGATTGCACGTTCTGACATTACTGCATTAGGCTGTTGCTGTTAGGACTGTAGGAGGCTTACTGCAATATGCTGATATGCCAATAATATGCGCTGTATCCGACAACAACTGTACACAGTACAAGAATCCTCCACCTTCAGCTCCACCATTCCATCATTATGCTATTATCATCGATTAAATTTAACTCGAAACGACTTCGCGTACCCGTACCAACAGACCAATATGCCGTATTATACTATTACAGTATTATACAGGTATAGCAGACCGCAGTATACTGGTATAGCTGTAGCTGTCAGGCTGTAGAGTGTATGGGCCTATCCTGTATCCTGCTATCTGCAGATCTGTTATGTGTTATGGTATGGACTGTCTGATGGATGGTTAGACCTTGGCAGCTTGATGGAGGGTGTGTATGTATGGGTGTTGATCATGCTGGATTCCTCTACTGCCAGACTGCTGCTACTGCATACTGAGTACTCCTATTGCTATTATATTATATGACGTCGATTGTTAAACGGTCAGACGGTAAGTTTAATAATTACTAAATTACATTGTCATGATTGTTACGGTACCGGTTCTAATTAGGCCTATCCGAATAATTTGTTGGGTTTTATTATAAAAATCGCTCTAATCGGTTTGCCTACCAGTGATTTGGGTGCGGGTCGATTCGCCCCTCGACCTTTTCGCCCCAAGTCGATTCTGGATTTGCCCCACATTTTAGGGGCATATGGCTGTCAGGCTGTATGGACCTGCGCCTGCCTGGGGCGAATCGACTTGGGGCGAAAAGGTCGAGGGGCGAATCGACCCACACCACAGTGATTTTACTCATGCAGCAGTTATAGTTCATATCCGTACCGATGGTATTTTCGTATTGCAAAAATAAGACTATAAGTATGAAATACCCTATGTTATTGAGATAATGTTTATTGTTTTGGTTAGAAAAGCCCACTACTGTAACCTGCTCCTTTCCGTTAATTAAGTAATGGAGATTAGTTTATTGTTTTGGTTAGAAAACACCACCACTGTAACACCATCGGTACGCATATGAACGATAACCCATGCAGCAATGTGCTAGCTTCATAATACTGTATACCGCAGTACTGGTATGGTATAGCCTCTGACTGTCTGAGCCTACCGGTAGTCAGATATATATTTATTTTTATTTATTTATTTATTGACAGCGAGATAAAACATAAATATTTATTATAAGGCACCGCACTACAGCACTGTCCAACAGTCTCTCCAAATAACAATATAACTCAATCTATAAAATCTCAACAGGCTCTAACAATCCTGCAATCCAGTAGGCCCGACAAAGTTCGATAAGACAAACTATTATCCGTCACATATTATCGTACATAATGTCGTGCAAAACAACATAATTAGACAAATTCGTGCTCCTCTGCTCTACCTCTAACTGACTTGTCCCAACCCCCTAGTTCAACTGGTAGCGATGTGGAACCGGGATATAGTGTTATCCGCTCCTCCTCACTGCGGTAGGACATACCGCGATTGAAGTGGGCTGGTCGGGTTAGTGAGGAGTTATGCAACAGGTACAAGCGGCCTTTCGTGGACACTCTCAACTCAACCGAAGGGACCTTTTGATAGCTTACATTGAAGCAACTGCCGTGCCGGATCGTGGGGGACGGGGACTGAAAGCAGTTTCTCTATGTTACTCCCATATACTGTATATGTAGTAATACAGTAATAGGCCGGAGCTTTCAGTTGAGCGGGTGAACTGAACACCCGCTTCATGCACTCCAAGGCACGGAACCGGCCGGTTGATGTTGATTTCATTCAATCGCTGCCTGGAGTCAACTGCAGCTGCTATTTCGAGGGAAAGGGAGGCTGTTTAAAAAATTTAGAAATCACTATTTGTATTTATAAATTTCACTAACATAATTAGATAAAAAAAACCCTGGGGGGGGGGGGTGGTGCAATTAAAATACATCCCACTAAAACGGTAAACTGTTTTATTGAGTTTTGTTTATTGTTTTGGTTAGAATAAAGTGTCGCTGTAAGCTGCTCCTTTCCATTATTTGATAACGTAATGGATATGTCAAGAACAACCCCCTGTATTAACCCCCCCCCCCCCCCCCCCCGCCTTACGCATTTATTGACCAATATAGATTACTCGAATTCTCTATAAACTCTTTGTTTTTATTTATTAGCTCCGTAGCGGCAAGGAATCGCGATCTATTAAACCAAGCATCGATATGTGAAGATTGATTGCGGACAGACAATCTCCCAATAATGCTGAAAAGAACCGATTCTCTGCCGTCATAGGTAGTATAATAAATGTATTAAATCCAACCTTAATAATATAAAGTAATTAATGTATCTCACAACTAAATTATAAGCTTTAGAAACCTGTCATGCTTTGGGCTACAGCCATTACCACTGGTCATGTTAATGGACACAAACTGCGTGGAGTTCTACAGGGAGATTGTCTTAGCCCCACACTTTTTATTACATTTATTGCTGACCTCGCCTCAATACTACGGGCAATAGCTTCTACCATTCGCTTTCTGTTTTACGCCAACGACCTGGCAATCTACTCCCGAAGTCCCATTGACATCCAGTACGCGTTAAATAACTTACATAAATGGTGCAATCTTAATTGAATGGAGGACAATTAGTGAAAACCAACATAATTAAGTTCAGAAAGGGTGGGCCATTAGCCCAAACTGACCGTTTTACATACAATGGAGCTACTGTAGCCTACTTTACGCCGACTACCGACAACCGACAACCAACGCCGACAACCATTATTAAAGCTAATTAATGTTATTTATTAATTATTTTCAATTTCAGTGACAGGTTTCAATTTCAATTCTCCGTGACATAAATTATACACATAATTTGCGATGGTCATAATAATGTCCGGCGTTGTTTTGATGTCGGTAGAGTAGCACCCCCCCCCCCCCCCCCCCCCCAAAAAAAAAATATAGTATTTTGGCTTTGTCACGATACCCATTGGTTGATGTACCATTTTACAGCAGGGAGTCTTTGGACGCAATATAAATTCATCCCTTCCCTATCCAGGGGAAAATCGACGCAAATAACTGCTGATTACTACCAAAAAAAACTGTAACCTGTTATATTGAATATAGTTAGTTTATTGTTTTGATTAGAATAGTGTGCGACTGTAAATTGCTCATTTCCCTTAATTGATAATTTAACATTGAGGCAAGGTATTAATTAGCCGAGTAAGAAATTGCATCAAATCCCCCCCCCCCCCCCATGTCTCATGGACACATATCTGTTAATGTCTACTGTAATAATACACTGGAATTATCAATCACCAAAGCTCCGGCTCCGTCTCAGGCCGGAGCTCATATTGTAACCCGGAGGAACCTCCGGCTCCGGATGAAATTTTAGCTCTGTCGCATCCCTAGAACTCAGGTTACATTTTCATATTTGCTGTTGTCGGCAACAGATTATAGTTATGGGAGCCTCACTAGTTACTGTAGATCTCCTCCGTACAGCTCGCGTTCTATCCACACAAACAGACTATAGTTATAGGAGCCTCACTAGTTACTGTAGATCTCCTCTGTACAGCTCGCATTCTATCCACACAAACAGACTATAGTTATAGGAGCCTCACTAGTTACTGTAGATCTCCTCTGTACAGCTCGCGTTCTATCCACACAAACAGACTATAGTTATAGGAGCCTCACTAGTTACTGTAGATCTCCTCTGTACAGCTCGCGTTCTATCCACACAAACAGACTATAGTTATAGGAGCCTCACTAGTTACTGTAGATCTCCTCTGTACAGCTCGCGTTCTATCCACACAAACAGACTATAGTTATAGGAGCCTCACTAGTTACTGTAGATCTCCTCTGTACAGCTCGCGTTCAATCCACACAAACAGACTATAGTTATAGGAGCCTCACTAGTTACTGTAGATCTCCTCTGTACAGCTCGCGTTCTATCCACACAAACAGACTATAGTTATAGGAGCCTCACTAGTTACTGTAGATCTCCTCCGTACAGCTCGCGTTCTATCCACACAAACAGACTATAGTTATAGGAGCCTCACTAGTTACTGTAGATCTCCTCTGTACAGCTCGCGTTCTATCCACACAAACAGACTATAGTTATAGGAGCCTCACTAGTTACTGTAGATCTCCTCTGTACAGCTCGCGTTCTATCCACACAAACAGACTATAGTTATAGGAGCCTCACTAGTTACTGTAGATCTCCTCTGTACAGCTCGCGTTCTATCCACACAAACAGACTATAGTTATAGGAGCCTCACTAGTTACTGTAGATCTCCTCTGTACAGCTCGCGTTCTATCCACACAAACAGACTATAGTTATAGGAGCCTCACTAGTTACTGTAGATCTCCTCTGTACAGCTCGCGTTCTATCCACACAAACAGACTATAGTTATAGGAGCCTCACTAGTTACTGTAGATCTCCTCTGTACAGCTCGCGTTCTATCCACACAAACAGACTATAGTTATAGGAGCCTCACTAGTTACTGTAGATCTCCTCTGTACAGCTCGCGTTCTATCCACACAAACAGACTATAGTTATAGGAGCCTCACTAGTTACTGTAGATCTCCTCTGTACAGCTCGCGTTCTATCCACACAAACAGACTATAGTTATAGGAGCCTCACTAGTTACTGTAGATCTCCTCTGTACAGCTCGCGTTCTATCCACACAAACAGACTATAGTTATAGGAGCCTCACTAGTTACTGTAGATCTCCTCTGTACAGCTCGCGTTCTATCCACACAAACAGACTATAGTTATAGGAGCCTCACTAGTTACTGTAGATCTCCTCTGTACAGCTCGCGTTCTATCCACACAAACAGACTATAGTTATAGGAGCCTCACTAGTTACTGTAGATCTCCTCTGTACAGCTCGCGTTCTATCCACACAAACAGACTATAGTTATAGGAGCCTCACTAGTTACTGTAGATCTCCTCTGTACAGCTCGCGTTCTATCCACACAAACAGACTATAGTTATAGGAGCCTCACTAGTTACTGTAGATCTCCTCTGTACAGCTCGCGTTCTATCCACACAAACAGACTATAGTTATAGGAGCCTCACTAGTTACTGTAGATCTCCTCTGTACAGCTCGCGTTCTATCCACACAAACAGACTATAGTTATAGGAGCCTCACTAGTTACTGTAGATCTCCTCTGTACAGCTCGCGTTCTATCCACACAAACAGACTATAGTTATAGGAGCCTCACTAGTTACTGTAGATCTCCTCTGTACAGCTCGCGTTCTATCCACACAAACAGACTATAGTTATAGGAGCCTCACTAGTTACTGTAGATCTCCTCTGTACAGCTCGCGTTCAATCCACACAAACAGACTATAGTTATAGGAGCCTCACTAGTTACTGTAGATCTCCTCTGTACAGCTCGCGTTCTATCCACACAAACAGACTATAGTTATAGGAGCCTCACTAGTTACTGTAGATCTCCTCTGTACAGCTCGCGTTCTATCCACACAAACAGACTATAGTTATAGGAGCCTCACTAGTTACTGTAGATCTCCTCTGTACAGCTCGCGTTCTATCCACACAAACAGACTATAGTTATAGGAGCCTCACTAGTTACTGTAGATCTCCTCTGTACAGCTCGCGTTCTATCCACACAAACAGACTATAGTTATAGGAGCCTCACTAGTTACTGTAGATCTCCTCTGTACAGCTCGCGTTCTATCCACACAAACAGACTATAGTTATAGGAGCCTCACTAGTTACTGTAGATCTCCTCTGTACAGCTCGCGTTCTATCCACACAAACAGACTATAGTTATAGGAGCCTCACTAGTTACTGTAGATCTCCTCTGTACAGCTCGCGTTCTATCCACACAAACAGACTATAGTTATAGGAGCCTCACTAGTTACTGTAGATCTCCTCTGTACAGCTCGCGTTCTATCCACACAAACAGACTATAGTTATAGGAGCCTCACTAGTTACTGTAGATCTCCTCTGTACAGCTCGCGTTCTATCCACACAAACAGACTATAGTTATAGGAGCCTCACTAGTTACTGTAGATCTCCTCTGTACAGCTCGCGTTCTATCCACACAAACAGACTATAGTTATAGGAGCCTCACTAGTTACTGTAGATCTCCTCTGTACAGCTCGCGTTCTATCCACACAAACAGACTATAGTTATAGGAGCCTCACTAGTTACTGTAGATCTCCTCTGTACAGCTCGCGTTCTATCCACACAAACAGACTATAGTTAAGTTAAGGAGCCTCACTAGTTACTGTAGATCTCCTCTGTACAGCTCGCGTTCTATCCACACAAACAGACTATAGTTATAGGAGCCTCACTAGTTACTGTAGATCTCCTCTGTACAGCTCGCGTTCTATCCACACAAACAGACTATAGTTATAGGAGCCTCACTAGTTACTGTAGATCTCCTCTGTACAGCTCGCGTTCTATCAACACAAACAGACTATAGTTATAGGAGCCTCACTAGTTACTGTAGATCTCCTCTGTACAGCTCGCGTTCTATCCACACAAACAGACTATAGTTATAGGAGCCTCACTAGTTACTGTAGATCTCCTCTGTACAGCTCGCGTTCTATCCACACAAACAGACTATAGTTATAGGAGCCTCACTAGTTACTGTAGATCTCCTCTGTACAGCTCGCGTTCTATCCACACAAACAGACTATAGTTATAGGAGCCTCACTAGTTACTGTAGATCTCCTCTGTACAGCTCGCGTTCTATCCACACAAACAGACTATAGTTATAGGAGCCTCACTAGTTACTGTAGATCTCCTCTGTACAGCTCGCGTTCTATCCACACAAACAGACTATAGTTATAGGAGCCTCACTAGTTACTGTAGATCTCCTCTGTACAGCTCGCGTTCTATCCACACAAACAGACTATAGTTATAGGAGCCTCACTAGTTACTGTAGATCTCCTCTGTACAGCTCGCGTTCTATCCACACAAACAGACTATAGTTATAGGAGCCTCACTAGTTACTGTAGATCTCCTCTGTACAGCTCGCGTTCTATCCACACAAACAGACTATAGTTATAGGAGCCTCACTAGTTACTGTAGATCTCCTCCGTACAGCTCGCGTTCTATCCACACAAACAGACTATAGTTATAGGAGCCTCACTAGTTACTGTAGATCTCCTCTGTACAGCTCGCGTTCTATCCACACAAACATTAACTACATTAGGGATGTCCCGGAATTCCGTTCCGGCCGGAATTCCGGTGGTTTTTGTCCGGTTCCGGCCGGAATGGGGTCAATAACGGCCGTAATTTTACCGGAATTACCTAACTAGTTTGATAGTTGCAATTAGTTTGTTAAATTATTATCAACATTTATATATTTTTTAAACATTATTACCAATTAGTTTAAGATAATTTTCAACACTTTCTTGTAAAAAAAAGTATAGAAATAAAGTTTTCTTCGACCGTTAGAGCTAATATTTAAAGATGCAAGGCATAGTAGATGCCCCCTGGTTAGCCCGTTCAAACCATTCGTGCCGAATCAAAAACTGCCTTGGGCCACATGCGGGGATCGAACCCACGACCTCCAGAGAGATGGGATTTCAATGCAACCACTACACCAAGGTGGAACCTAACTATCCTATCTAACGAGGGAAAATTCACAGCCAGTATGTAACACATTTCCAAAAAATTTCACCTAATAATTAAACTAAAATGGTCCCACCATCTGTTACACCACTTACTAACTGTAGTAGTATTCATATACAATCTTAATAACCCACTTAATTTACATTAACTAATTAATTAATTACATTAACCCTTTGTCCTTCTGAAGATATTTTATGAAATGCATCATTAGAGGCCCGTGCTTCATTGGTAAGTCGTTTTCAGATTTTGTCTTAGTCAGAATGTCAAAATGAATGCCTCCTTGCTCCATTGGTAACACAAGTCATAAGTCATTTGATAAAAAATATAAGATGCGTCTCACATTTACTGCATATTTATACCCAAAGTAACCAATCACAGCATCTTGGCGGATATAACACATGATTCATATGTCAAAAGATGGAACATGGGACATAATCACTTTCGACTCATCGGTCGTAACTTACGATTTACCAGTGGAGACGCTCCCATTGAAACCAATGTGTTCCATAATTTATTCTGACTAAGACTACATAAGACTTACCAGTAGAGCACGGGTCTTAAATAGTGGTTTTTCCAATTTACTTATAAAATGAAGTTTTTTAGATTGATTTTACATTATTTTACATTGATCTTACAATATTTTACATTGTTTTTACATACGTACAGATCCTGCAAGTGGTTGTTAGTTCAGTCCTGCGTCGTAGGTGCTGCATAATATAGTAGTTTTGTTTCTATTTACAGCAAAGCTATTTCTTACCATAAATCTATTTATTCCCAGCAATAATTAAACTGTGACACGTACTATCTATTGGCATCGTTTATTGTTTTAGGTCGAATAACATGTCTCTGTAACATGCTCCTTTCCCTTAAAGACACCAGGATATTGCACCAAAGGACCTAATGACGCGAAACCATAGGTTTTTGTTTAACGTAGGTTTTTAGGAGTCTAAAAGGCTAAAAACCTAACTTTTGGCCAAAGTTATCGATTTTAGAAAAAAAAATTATATTGAATTCCCTGTCGTTCAATGCCGAAGTACCATCACGTCCCCATAAACGGCCATAACGGGCCAGGCCATTCTCCACTCCACCCACCTTAATTCCCCCCAAGGTTCTGATTCATCTCATTAGCAAAATTAGCGGTAGAAATTAAAAAATCAATTTGGTTCACAAAAAATTATAAAGTTTCATGGGTCATTTAGTGTATTTCACTAATTATATAAAATTCCGGTTCCGGCCGGAATGTTCCGGCCGGAATATTCCGGCATGTTGAATTCCGGTTCCTGTCGGAATCAAAATATCGATTCCGGGACATCCCTAAACTACATATAATCTTATCTTACAGGTTCATTAACTACGGTGATGGGACGACGGATACAGGTCGTGTAGAGCGAGAAATGGATGGCGTGGATCAATGTAACAATATGGTAGCTGATAAAAAATAGACAAAATCTATAATAATAGAAACTTTATTAATTTCACCTTCAACTCAACTTAAAAAAACTCTAAACAATTTATTTATGATTATAACTAGTTTAATTGTTTTGTACTTATCATATACTGTGAAGGGATTTGTAATTAATTTTAAGATTAAGGGCACGTTTATGTGATAAAAATGTTAAAAAATCAAAATTATTTTGCCGGATTCTGGATCAAAATTTAATGACGATTTCAAAACTGAAAACGAGATATTTTAGTTCTAGAGTTATAGCTGTCTGTCTACCCAGTCGGTTTTGTCTGACAAAATTCAAGAAGCACACGCATTGTGCAATTTTCGCTATATAATTTTTCCTGTTTTTCTGTCTGCCTACATGTCTATCTGTCTGTCTTTTGGCCTGTTTCTCTCTGTCTGTCTTTTGGCCTGTCTCTCTGTCTGTCTTTTGGCCTGTCTGTCGGTCAGTCGAAAATAATGAATGAAATACACAACAGAAAATGTTGTTAGGGGTTTTCCTGGTCTGTGATTCCATTTCTGATGTCTGTTTTAGCGTTTAAAGGATTCTTAGATGGTCTATCCGGCAGTCTGTGTGTATGTATGGTAGTATCCTTTCCTAAATTTCGACTGACAGACGGACAGATTTTCTGATAAACAGACAGACTGGCAGTCTGGAATTCATCAAACGTTAAAACTGACATCGGAAATGCAACACCACCCCAGAAAACCCCCATATCGAAAATCTTAGTTTAGAATTCTTTATTTACTCTTAATTTTTTTAATATAATTTGAATTATCACTCCATTTAACAAATAATGGCGGGAAGGTTTAAAAACTTTAAACATATGGCTTTATCTAGCGGAATTTTATTTTTCGTTTTTATTTTTCACTCATGTACCTGTTTCTCTGGAACTACTGGACCGAATTGCATGAAATTTTCAGTATATGTTCTTCTACTAATCCTTTATAGGTGGTACCACATTTATACATGTAGGTTAGAAATGTAAAAAGTTACATCACAAAAAACGGCCTAAATACGTGGTTTTTTCACTTTTTACAAATAAAATTTTTCACTTTGAAAACTTCTGGTGATCAAAATAGTTGTTTTCATTTATTCTGCTACCACGTCTGAGACACATTCACATTGTGAGAGCGAGAACAATTGGTACGTAGTGATGGTAATCTGTAATCTCTAATTGAATTTCTGTCTAGTTCTTCGTCCATGAATACTGATATTAGTAACCATTTTAGTCTTAAAACTTTGGTGCATTGGTAGCCAGCACTTTTCAGTTAGAACACAACATTTTTTATTCACTTATACGATGCTATAAATTCACATTTTCAGGTTTTCTAGGACGCTGATTCTAATGGAATACATTTCTAATATGCCAGATCATTGCTACTTGTATTTTTCGGCGTAATTTGGTAAATTTTTGTGCTAGCACCAAATTTCGTACCCATCACCAAAAAGTACAAGTTTGCGATGTCCAGTGCTGTTTTTAATGATTCCATCTGATTCAGGACCCTCATAAACCCGAATAACGCAAGAAACAAGATGATACTATAAACTGATCAATTTGCTTATTTTCAAAAATTTGGTGCTGGCACAACAATTTTCACCCACCGGCGAAAAATACAAGTTTGAAAATTCTTATGGAATATTTACTGATTCCATTGAATTCAGAACCCTCACAAACCCGTATAACAGAAGAAACAAGGTGACACAATCAATTGATATATTTAATGGTTTTCAAAATTTGGTGCTAGCACCACATTTTGCACCCACTTCCGAAAAATACAAGTTTGAGATGTCTAGTTCGATAATATTCCATTGAATTCAGAACAGCCATAAACCTCTAAAACGCAAGAAATAAATTGTTACAAGCAATTTTATCTATTGAATGAATTTTCAAAATTTCGTGCTAGCACCAAAATTTGCACACAGCACCGAAAAATACAAGTTTGATACGCTTGTTGCAACTCGTATATATTCCATCGAAACCAGAACCCCGAAAAACCCCAATTGCGTAAAAAATAAGTTTCAAACAATCAATTAACAAAATTGACATATTTCAAAATTTCGTAATGACACCAAAATTTGGCACCCGCCGAAAAAAAAAAGTTTGAAATTTCTAAATCAATTTATATAAATTCCATCCAATTGCTAAGACCAAAAAACCGGTGTAAATCAAAAATAGAGATGTTACAAATCATATTTAATAAAATGTAATTTTCAAAATACGTCTCAAAAAAAGTGCCAAAAGTAGGGTTAACAAATGGTGCTATAACTCGAAAACTACCCAATATTTTTGAAAACGGTTTTCACTACTAGGAAGACAATAGATTTTTAGAAAAAGTCATACAATTTCAGATTCCCAACTGCTTTTGTTTCAGAATTATATCAAAAAGACCACGAGGGGGTCATATTGACCCCCCCCCCCCCCCCCCGCGGGTTTAATTGGGCTAATATTTTCACTTCAGGGTTATTTTTTGTACTTACGGTGTTTTTGCATTGTACAACCTGTATGTAAATACATTTGATACAATGCAAAAACAAATGTCACAATGACAAAACACCGCAAGTCTGTCAGTTGCGGTGTTTTTGCATCCTTGAAAGTTTAAACATTCCCACACCAAACTGCCCGTATGGGGTCTGTTTGGTTAATAATGTGTGCGTGTGGCATGAAGCTATGGACTCATAGTGGACCCAGTGGTCACAAGTCCCAGATAGACCATATTCTGTTTCGTAGGAAATACAGGAGCTCTATACAAGACTGTAATGCATTTACACTTCGACCCTTCTCCAGTGATCACCGCCTTATTGTGGCCAAGGTAAGACTTAGTCTGCGTGCTAGCAGAACAACGAAATCTGCCTTGCCGCGGCATGACTGGTCCTCTCTGTTGCAACAGCCAAGTGTGAGATCCAGTTTCACACTACAGCTGAGCAACAGGTATGAGGTTCTTGCCTCTGAGGCGGCAGATCACTGTGAGGGCTATACTGCCTTCACAGAGGCAGTTAAGTTAGCAGCTGCAGAAACAGTTCCTGTATACCCTCGAAACAGGAAAAGGGCCCCCTGGACTGACAACAAAAGTGCCGAAATGACCTCTATAGGGCACAGAAAGAGTCCCGGCTCAAACAGACTACAGCGGCCAAGAATGCAGTTAAGGCTGCATCTAGGTCCCTGAACAGGCAGTACTCTGTTAATCTACAGGAGCTAATAAACCAACAGGTTGATGCCATAAATGATGCTGACGACAGCAGGCAATCATCCCAGGCATGGAAATCGATCAACTTGCTTACTGGTCGGAAAAGCCAACCAACCACCAAGGTTAAGGCTGGATCACCAGCTGATCGCCTCAATGGCTGGAAAGCCCACTTTGAAAAGCTCCTCAATAACGACAGGGTATTGCCTGATAACTTTATAGAAGTAAAAGTGTCTGAGTCTGTACTCCCAGATATTCCCATTGGCGATATCTCCTTTGCAGAAGTGAAGGCTGCTGCAAAGAGCATTAAGACCAATCGTGCCAGTGGAGTAGATGGTGTTCCCCCTGGGGTCTTTAAACTACACTACACCAATTTTCCACCTTGGTGTAGTGGTTGCATTGAATTCACATCTCCTGTAGGTCGTGGGTTCGATCCTCACATGGGCCAGGGCAGTTTTCGTTTCGGCACGAATGCTTTAAAGGGACCAGCCAGGGCGCATCTCTGCCTTGCATCCTTAAGTGGTAGCTTAATGAGTACTGGAGTTTCCTCTGGGGAGTAAAGTTCTGGGGGGACCGCACTGGAAATAAGTCGTCAGACTTTGTGCGTAATCCCTGGCCTAGCGGCCGAGGAAAATTTACTTTACTTTTACTTTAAAATACCTGAGTGTTTAAAGCTCATCTATCCCATAATAGTAGACATGTACCGAACAACAAGAGTCCCACAAGAAATGAAAACAAATAAGTTGGTGCCAGTTCCCAAGAAGGGCAACCTTAACACTCTATGGTTCTTTTCGGTGAATCTCATTGATCTCGATTGCTGCAAAGCTATACAATAGAATTCTATTAAATCGCATCAGGGATCCCAATGAGAGACTGCTCCGTGGAAATCAGAATGGGTTCCGTAAAGGTCGTGGAATCATGGAGCCCATTTTGGCACTTAGAAGGATAATTGAAGAGTTTCAAAAAAGAAAGACAGGCACCTGGCTGTTATCTTTGTTGACTTCTTCAAGGCCTTTGATTCAGTCTCACGCTCACGTATGTTCAGCATACTTTCATTATATGGGATTCCTGATGAAATTATTGCAGCAATCAGATCAGTATACGATGGTTCGACAACATTTGTGTCTACTGTTGACGGTGATACAGAACCATTTGAAGTGTTATGGGGCGTCCTCCAGGGAGACACACTTGCACCATTCTTGTTCATAATTGTGGTTGACTATGTTCTACGCATGTCCTTAGATCATCATAATGATGATGGGGTGATGATAACTCCACCTACTGGCTCCAGAAGTCGAGGAAATCCTGCCAAGTAACTAACTGATCTAGACTTTGCTGATGACTTAGGAGTACTCTCAGAATCACTAGAGGGAGCCCAACGGCTCCTCAGCTCATTAGAACATGCTGCTTCTAGTGTTGGTCTTTTTATTAACTCCAGAAAGACCAAAATTTTGACTGTTAACTTTGAAAGTCCTCAGCAAGTCTCTGATCGGATGAGCATAACCTCAAAGGATGGTATGCTTGAGCATGTGGACGACTTCTGTTACCTGGGATCATGGATCCGGAAGTCAGGTGAGGACCTTCGAATACGTAAGGGAAAGGCATGGGCAGCCTTGAATAGGCTTTCCAAGATTTGGAAGTTACCGAGAATTAATCAGAAACTTAAGGTCCGATTATTTAGAGCAGCAGTAGTTCCAGTACTCCTCTATGGGAACCCATGCTGGGCTCTAACTGCTGAGGACACCAAATCTCTGGATGGCACATTCACAAGAATGCTACGCCGGGTTCATTGTGTCAAGTACAATGCACACATCTCCAACCAGACACTATATAACATTGGAGGTGTCTCATTGGTTCCCCCAAGCTTGACACTAGAACAAAATCGCTTCCGCTTTGCAGGACATTGCTTTTGCCGTGAGGACCAGCCAGTGCATAATCTTGTACTTTGGCAGCCTCATGGAGTGAATAAGCATGGTGGACAGCCCATGACTTTCTTGAAACGCATCTTAAAGGACACTGGCCTTGAAGATGCGGATGATCTAGCAAATGTCATGGGTGATAGGGAGTTGTGGCGGTGCAATTTTGTCGATAAGCCGGCACAGCATCCTTAAAAATGCAGCTGCAATGCAGCATGCCGATCCTAGTAGTAGCATGGCATGGCAGGCGCGCATTTCACTAACCCTAGTTTGTGTAGCGCGCTTTTGTCAGTATGTTTTATACGTTTTGCCGAACATATTAAAAGCTTCAGCCGAGCAGATACAAATTTCCGACAGCTATCACAATACAGCTATTAGCCGAAAGCTTTCAAAAGACAACTTTGTCGGAGTTCCGATTCCGATTAGTTTTTCTTGAACCATGGAGAGGACTCGTTTCACGCTGAGCTGAAGTTGTGAAACGAGCATGATATCCCTCCCTTGCGATATCTGACAGTCAATAAATCTATAAAAAAGTTTTCTTAATTTGTAGCAAAATTTAAAAACGATAGCAACATGTTATTGTTAGGTCGTGGTAACTATATCGGGCTGGTTATCTTAACTATGTATAATTTCTTTCAGAAAACTATCCATGATAGTGAACTATTATTTCAGGAATTTCTCCACTGTCTTCCCGTTGAACATACTTAAAGATATCCACTGGCTGCCCGTTGAACATCAACACACGATAACAATACCTAAAGATCTCCACTGGCTGCCCGTTGAACATCAACACACGACAACAATACTTAAAGATCTCCACTGGCTGTCCGTTGAACATCAATACACGACAACAATACCTAAAGATCTCCACTGGCTGCTCGTTGAACATCAACCCACGACAACAATACCTAAAGATCTCCACTGGCTGCTCGTTGGACATCAACACACGACAACAATACCTAAAGATCTCCACTGGCTGCTCGTTGAACATCAACACACGACAACAATACTTAAAGATCTCCACTGGCTGCCCGTTGAACATCAACCCACGACAACAATACCTAAAGATCTCCACTGGCTGCTCGTTGAACATCAACACACGACAACAATACCTAAAGATCTCCACTGGCTGCTCGTTGAACATCAACACACGTCAACAATACTTAAAGATCTCCACTGGCTGCCCGTTGAACATCAACCCACGTCAACAATACTTAAGATCTCCACTGGCTGCCCGTTGAACATCAACACACGACAACAATACTTAAAGATCACCACTGGCTACCCGTTGAACATCAACACACGTCAACAATACTTAAAGATCTCCACTAGCTGCCCGTTGAACATCAACACACGACAACAATACCTAAAGATCACCACTGGCTACCCGTTGAACATCAACACACGTCAACAATACTTAAAGATCTCCACTAGCTGCCCGTTGAACATCAACACACGACAACAATACCTAAAGATCACCACTGGCTACCCGTTGAACATCAACACACGTCAACAATACTTAAAGATCTCCACTAGCTGCCCGTTGAACATCAACACACGACAACAATACCTAAAGATCACCACTGGCTACCCGTTGAACATCAACACACGTCAACAATACTTAAAGATCTCCACTAGCTGCCCGTTGAACATCAACACACGACAACAATACCTAAAGATCACCACTGGCTACCCGTTGAACATCAACACACGTCAACAATACTTAAAGATCTCCACTAGCTGCCCGTTGAACATCAACACACGTCAACAATACTTAAAGATCTCCACTGGCTGCCCGTTGAACATCAACACACGACAACAATACTTAAAGATCACCACTGGCTACCCGTTGAACATCAACACACGTCAACAATACTTAAAGATCTCCACTAGCTGCCCGTTGAACATCAACACACGACAACAATACTTAAAGATCTCCACTAGCTGCCCGTTGAACATCAACACACGACAACAATACTTAAAGATCACCACTGGCTACCCGTTGAACACCAACACACGTCAACAATACTTAAAGATCTCCACTGGCTGCCCGTTGAACATCAACCCACGACAACAATACCTAAAGATCTCCACTGGCTGCTCGTTGAACATCAACACACGACAACAATACTTAAAGATCACCACTGCCTACCCGTTGAACATCAACACACGTCAACAATACTTAAAGATCTCCACTGGCTGCCCGTTGAACATCAACCCACGACAACAATACCTAAAGATCTCCACTGGCTGCTCGTTGAACATCAACCCACGACAACAATACCTAAAGATCTCCACTGGCTGCCCGTTGAACATCAACCCACGACAACAATACCTAAAGATCTCCACTGGCTGCTCGTTGAACATCAACCCACGACAACAATACCTAAAGATCTCCACTGGCTGCCCGTTGAACATCAACACACGACAACAATACTTAAAGATCACCACTGGCTACCCGTTGAACATCAACACACGTCAACAATACTTAAAGATCTCCACTGGCTGCCCGTTGAACATCAACCCACGACAACAATACCTAAAGATCTCCACTGGCTGCTCGTTGAACATCAACCCACGACAACAATACCTAAAGATCTCCACTGGCTGCTCGTTGAACATCAACACACGACAACAATACTTAAAGATCACCACTGGCTACCCGTTGAACATCAACACACGTCAACAATACTTAAAGATCTCCACTAGCTGCCCGTTGAACATCAACACACGACAACAATACTTAAAGATCTCCACTAGCTGCCCGTTGAACATTAACACACGACAATAATACTTAAAGATCTCCACTGGCTGCTCGTTGAACATCAACCCACGACAACAATATTTAAAGATCACCACTGGCTGCCCGTTGAACATCAACCCACGACAACAATACTTAAAGATCTCCACTAGCTGCCCGTTGAACATTAACACACGACAATAATACTTAAAGATCTCCACTGGCTGCTCGTTGAACATCAACCCACGACAACAATACCTAAAGATCTCCACTGGCTGCTCGTTGAACATCAACACACGACTACAATATTTAAAGATATCCACTGGCTACCCGTTGAACATCAACACACGTCAACAATACTTAAAGATATCCACTAGCTGCCCGTTGAACATCAACACACGACAACAATACTTAAAGATCACCACTGGCTTCCCGTTTAACATCAACCCACGACAACAATACCTAAAGATCACCACTGGCTACCCGTTGAACATCAACACACGTCAACAATACTTAAAGATCTCCACTGGCTGCTCGTTGAACATCAACCCACGACAACAATACCTAAAGATCTCCACTGGCTGCTCGTTGAACATCAACACACGACAACAATACCTAAAGATCTCCACTGGCTGCCCGTTGAACATCAACACACGACAACAATACCTAAAGATCACCACTGGCTACCCGTTGAACATCAACACACGACAACAATACATAAAGATCTCCACTGGCTGCTCGTTGAACATCAACAAACGTCAACAATACTTTTTA
Organism: Nemertoderma westbladi; assembly: GCA_032718475.1. Classification (NCBI taxonomy): domain Eukaryota; kingdom Metazoa; phylum Xenacoelomorpha; order Nemertodermatida; family Nemertodermatidae; genus Nemertoderma; species Nemertoderma westbladi. The sequence continues at coordinate 29,213 of JAUCBJ010007681.1, forward strand.
ACTGCATTGTTGATTGAGTTTATCTGTATACAGTAAGCAGTGAGATGAGACTTCATTTTCATGACACCACCTTGCGGTTTCTTTATTCATTTATTTTATTTCCCGAGCGGATTTTCCCGTTGCACCATAAAGTATATTGGGTTCAATGTTTTACTCTATCACCCATTATTTAAAGTATCAAATCATTCAAATTATACAATATTAGCTAGTACGAAAATGGGATGTAATAAAAACCTTGTTGCAATAAGATCCTGACTTCCTCACACTTTATTTTTACTACATAAAATTATTCACAATATATAAAACCAACTTGGTCAACTAAAGTAAAAATTATGGAATAATTGTTTCTTTTACTATATTAAAGTCTATTGGCACATCCAATATATTACATAAAAAACAATTCTCGACGTTTGTGACGTTTGCACAATTCGCGAAACTCGAAATCGCGACGTTTGCTAAGCCAATATATTACACAATAAAAAAAATTCCCGACGTTTTCTAAGCCAATATATTCCACAATAAAAAAAATTCACGACGTTTTCTAAGCCAATATATTACACAATAAAAAAAATTCACGACGTTTGCGAAAATGGCGACGTTTGCGAAGTTTCTGAAATCACTATTCTGAAATTTTAACACAATTATCTGTGATCTTTTACAAACTTTACAAACAGGTTAAACCTCTTTACACAAATACCAAATACAGTATATTCCAACCGCGGTCCATCGCCCCTCCCGTGACTGTCCACGGAGTCCGGGATACACCAACTCTTCAAACCGCGGTCCATCGCCCCCCCTGTGACTCTCAATTGAATCCGAGATACACCAACTATTCCAACCGCGGTCCATCGCCCCTCCTGTGACTCTCAATTGAATCCGAGATACACCAACTATTCCAACCGCGGTCCATCGCCCCTCCTGTGACTGCCCGTGTAGTCCGGGAACACCAATTATTCCAACCGCGGACCATCGCATCGCCCCTCTCGTGACTATCCATGGAGTCCGGGTACACCAACTATTACAACCGCGGACCATCGCCCCTCCCGTGACTGTCCGTGGAGTCCGGGATACACCAACTATTCCAACCGCGGTCCATCGCCCCTCCTGTGACTGTCCGTGGAGTCCGACATACACCAACTATTCCAACCGCGGTCCATCGCTCCTCCTCTGACTGTCCGTGGAGTCCGGGATACACCAACTATTCCAACCGCGATCCATCGCCCCTCCTGTGACTGTCCATGGAGTCCGGGATACACCAACTATTCCAACCGCGGTCCATCGCCCCTCCCGTGACTGTCCGTGGAGTCCGGGATACACCAACTATTCCAACCACGGTCTATCGCCCCTCCCGTAACTGTCCATTGAGTCCGGGATACACCAACTATTCCAACCGCGGTCCATCACCCCTCCTGTGACTGTCCGTGGAGTCCGGCATACACCAACTATTCCAACCGCGGTCCATCGCTCCTCCTCTGACTGTCCGTGGAGTCCGGGATACACCAACTATTCCAACCGCGGTCCATCGCCCCTCCAGTGACTGTCCATGGAGTCCGGGATACACCAACTATTCCAACCGCGGTCCATCGCCCCTCCTGTGACTCTCCATTGAGTCCGGGATACACCAACTATTCCAACTGCGGTCCATCGCCCCTCCTGTGACTCTCCATTGAGTCCGGGATACACCAACTATTCCAACCGCGGTCCATCGCCCCTCCCGTGACTGTCTATTGAGTCCGGGATACACCAACTATTCCAACCGCGGTCCATCATTCCTCCTGTGACTGGCCATGGAGTCCGGGATACACCAACTATTCCAACCGCGGTCCATCGCCCCTCCTGTGACTGTCCATGGAGACCGGGATACACCAACTATTCCAACCGCGGTCCATCGCCCCTCCTGTGACTGACCATGGAGTCCGGGATACACCAACTATTCCAACCGCGGTCTATCGCCCCTCCTGTGACTGTCCATGGAGTCCGGGATACACCAACTATTCCAACCGCGGTCCATCGCCCCTCCCGTGACTCTCCGTGGAGTCCGGGATACACCAACTATTCCAACCGCGGTCAATCGCCCCTCCCGTGACTGTCCATTGAGTCCGGGATACACCAACTATTCCAACCGCGGTCCATCGCCCCTCCTGTGACTGTCCATGGAGTCCGGGATACACCAACTATTCCAACCGCGGTCAATCGCCCCTCCCGTGACTGTCCATTGAGTCCGGGATACACCAACTATTCCAACCGCGGTCCATCGCCCCTCCTGTGACTGTCCATTGAGTCCGGGATACACCAACTATTCCAACCGCGGTCAATCGCCCCTCCCGTGACTGTCCATTGAGTCCGTGATACACAAACTATTCCAACCGCGGTCCATCGCCCCTCCTGTGACTGTCCGTGGAGTCCGGGATACACCAGCTATTCCAACCGCGGTCTATCGCCCCTCCTGTGACTGTCCATGGAGTCCGGGATACACCAACTATTCCAACCGCGGTCCATCGCCCCTCCTGTGACTGACTGACTATCCGTGAAGTCCTTCTCATCCGGGATTCATTCTATTCTATCTAATCACACAAAATTTCTGCACATTTCAAATAATTTGACGTTGCAAACACGCAGTGAAGATGGATGACCGTTGTAGGGAGGGTGTTGGCTACGAAATGTACTCTAGGACCATCATTAAACAACCTGATCTCTGATTGGCTAATCGGTTGATGTAAAACGAAGTAACATCCAAGATATCGATTTCATTCTGCAATGGGAAGGTAATTCTTTTTTATAGTTATACAGGATAAAAATGTTTAGATATGAACCGATCGGATGTTATTTGGCGACTGAATCCATTCCCTTCCAAGCACTTGGTTTGCCCCTACATGGCACTTTATCAAGACCCCTTAGCCAACTGATTTCTGCTCTGTCATTGGCTAATCGGTCGATGTAAAACGAAGTAACATCCAAGATATCGATTTCATTCTGCAATGGGAAGATAATTCTTTTTTATAGTTATACACTGATAAAAATGTTTAGATATGAACCGATCGGATGTTATTTGGCGACTGAATCCATTCCCTTCCAAGCACTTGGTTTGCCCCTATATGGCACTTTATCAAGACCCCTTAGCCAACTGATTTCTGCTCTGTCATTGGCTAATCGGTCGATGTAAAACGAAGTAACATCCAAGATATCGATTTCATTCTGCAATGGGAAGATAATTCTTTTTTATAGTTATACACTGATAAAAATGTTTAGATATGAACCGATCGGATGTTATTTGGCGACTGAATCCATTCCCTTCCAAGCACTTGGTTTGCCCCTACATGGCACCTTATCAAGACCCCTTAGCCAACTGATTTCTGCTCTGTCATTGGCTAATCGGTCGATGTAAAACGAAGTAACATCCAAGATATCGATTTCATTCTGCAATGGGAAGATAATTCTTTTTTATAGTTATACACTGATAAAAATGTTTAGATATGAACCGATCGGATGTTATTTGGCGACTGAATCCATTCCCTTCCAAGCACTTGGTTTGCCCCTACATGGCACCTTATCAAGACCCCTTAGCCAACTGATTTCTGCTCTATCATTGGCTAATCGGTTGACGTAAAAGTAAGGATCACAGTTGCACGGTAAGGCTTACATTCGAGGATGATATGAAATTGTTTCCTAATAATTTTCTTAGCATTCTAACATAACATAGAAAACATTTTGATTATCTGAACTGATGGACGACACTTGGCTAATGAATCCATTTTCTGCCAAGCAATTGGTTTGCCCCTCGGTCAGCGATTTGTTTATAGTTAGTTAGTTACCAAAATGCTCTGCAATTGGAAAACAACTTTAGTGGCCCTCTGAAGGGAGTTTATGAAATAATTTCTTCCAGCTTTCACAACTTTCTCTACTCTAGGTAGTGAGGATCAATAATGCAAGTAACCCACATTCGTTGATTTATGCCCTACTATATAGCTACTTCTGGATCACTCCAAACGACGTGCATTTTTTAGTAGCACAACCTAATAAAGATGTCAATCTATAAAAATTTATGTTTTATATTTACAGCTGCAGTCGGTGAGGCAGTGGAAAGTTTTCACATATTTTAAAGTGGATACCGTGGGCGGTTGTAGGTGCGACGATATGACGCTTAGTTTGGCCATGGCGCTTCCAGATTATTCTAGAATTGAGTAAATCGGATAGATGGATGGTCCATCAGCACCCCAAAATTTAAAAAAGACTACATCGAGTGGGCCAAAATACACCTCTATATATCTCCCTACGACCCCTCAGTTCCTGCCTGTCCTAGCACCCGTTATCCGCAAATATAATGCTGACTTGCGTTCGCTAGGTATTAGTGTCCAAACGGTCCCGCGTAACCTTCCATCGTTAGGTATTAGTGTCCAAACGGTCCCGCGTAACCTCCCATCGTTAGGTATTAGTGTCCAAACGGTCCCCCGTAACCTCCCATCGTTAGGTATTAGTGTCCAAACGGTCCCGCGTAACCTCCCATCGTTAGGTATTAGTGTCCAAACGGTCCCGCGTAACCTCCCATCCTTTAGGTATTAGTGTCCAAACGGTCCCGCGTAACCTCCCATCGTTAGGTATTAGTGTCCAAACGGTCCCGCTTAACCTCCCATCGTTAGGTATTAGTATCCAAATTGAAATAAATTCCAAATTAAATCCAAATTTATTAAAATAGTCATAACTACTGTACAGTATCATAACGGTATCGGTTTTGTATATATCTTTTTAGGCTTTGAACTGGTTTTTTTAGTTAAATTTTATTAATATTGTGTTTAAAATAATATACCAGTGAAGACGCTCGGGAAGCGTGAAATAGCTATATGGTAAACTAACATTATTTTATATTAGCCGTGGCTCAAGACCCTTACTCGTCATATATATATATTTATAATTCCTTCGAAAATTACGGCAGACGTGATTTTTCAGTGGCGGCCCCTCGATTGTGGAACGCGTTACCTCGGGAGGTGCGGTTAGCCCCATCATTAACATCTTTTAATCAAAACTGAAAACGCACTTTTTTACTAAATAATATAATTATTAATATGTATCTAACTCTATCAATAATTTTATTTCATTGTATATTGTTTTTACTGTACATATTATGTCAGTTTTTAAGCACCTTGAAAAATGCCCAGAAAGGTGCTATATAAATTTGAATTATTATTATTTATTATTATTATTACTTCTATGCAGTTTGGGCCTATCCATTCAATCAATAGTAGCAGCTTACTAGGCCCTCATGAGTACCAGCAGCTGGTGATTCTATCGTTGAGTTGATGGCAATTATCGTGTTTTCATTTTTGCTCACTCAGGGGAATGGTTTGAGGGGCAGGTTCGTTTAAAGCCAGCTTACTGGCTATCTAGTTTTGTGGCAATAGGGAACAATTTACAAAGAAGGGTATATTTTAAATAATTCGCTTTTGTCTTCTCATTTTTATAACTCGAGTAAGTCTTACATATAGTACATTTTATTGATGTTATTTTACCCCAAACTTGAATTTTTTGCCAGTTTTGAAAAATTCAGTAAATTTGGGTTATAGGAGACATAAATTCCAACCGATTATGAAACGACTCCAAACCTATGGAATTGCCCTTATCCTCTTTATATATAAAAATCTCTGGTACGGCAAGAAAATAAACCTTGGTCCTATCAAATATAATTTTCTTGGTCCTTGGCAGTAAAAATTTATGTAATTTCTCTTTGGTACGCAAAGGGTTAAAAACAGCGTCCCGAAGGGAATAAAATAGGAGAAAAATTTAAATTATATAATTATTCAAAATATTGCGCATTTTTCGGAAACGTGCGAAATTCGCAAAGAATCCGTCAGATTCTGTGCCCTAATGTGCTACAAATAGTTATGAGTCCAATCAAATTCCAGTTGATGTATCTGATCACACAAATTCTTTTCCACACCCTTGGTATACTCGGGAGTTTGTAGAAAATAAGTATCTTGTTGATAAAGCCCAAAACAAGTGAAAAAATTCATTCTCTTAAATCATCATCAACCCCGAATGCCCTATTGGTTTTAATGAGCTTTGAAGCAGACAAGACCTCTTGGAATGTTATATCACCAATGGGGATGTCAGAGTATTGTGTGACACAGGCAGAGTGTATTGTGTGACACAGGCAGAGAATATTGCGTGACACAGGTAGAGAGTATTGTGTGGCACAAGCAGAGAGTATTGTGTGTCACAGGCAGATATTATTGTGTGACACAAGCAGAGAGTATTGTGTGACACAGGCAGAGAGTATTGTGTGACACAAGCTGATAGTATTGTGTGACACAGGTAGAGAGTATTCTGTGACACAGGTAGAGAGTATTGTGTGACACAGACAGAGAGTATTGTGTGACACAAGCTGATAGTATTGTGTGACACAGGCAGAGAGTGTTGAGTCACACACTCCGAGAGTATTGTGTGACACAGACAGAGAGTATTGTGTGACACAAGCTGATAGTATTGTGTGACATAGACAGAGAGTATTGTGTGACACAAGCAGAGCGTCTTGTGTGACACAAGCAGGAGTATTGTGTGACACAGGCAGAGAGTATTGTGTGACACAAGCAGAGAGTATTGTGTGACACAGGCAGAGAGTATTGTATGACACAAGCTGATAGTATTGTGTGACACAGGCAGAGAGTATTGAGTCACACACTCAGAGAGTATTGTGTGACACAGGCAGAGAGTATTGTGTGACAGAAGCTGATAGTATTGTATGACACATACAGGGAGGATTGTGTGACCCAAGCAGAGCGTCTTGTGTGACACAGACTGAGAGTATTGTGTGACACAAGCAGAGCGTATTGTGTGACAGAAGCAGGAGTATTGTGTGACGCAGGCAGAGAGTATTGTGTGACACCCGCAGACACAAGCTGATAGTATTGTGTGACACAGGCAGAGAGTATTGTGTGACACAGGCAGAGAGTATTGTGTGACACAGACAGAGAGTATTGTGTGACACAGGCAGAGAGTATTCTGTGACACAGGTAGAAAGTATTGTGTGACACAAGCAGAACGTATTGTGTGACACAGACAGAGAGTATTGTGTGACACAAGCAGAGCGTCTTGTGTGACACAAGCAGAGAGTATTGTGTGACACAGGCAGAGAGTATTGAGTCACACACTCAGAGAGTATTGTGTGACACAAGCTGATAGTATTGTGTGACACAGGCAGTGAGTATTAATTCACACACTCAGAGAGTATTGTGTCACACAGGCAGAGAGTATTGTGTGACACAAGGTAATAGTATTGTGTGACACAGACAGAGAGTATTGTGTGACACAAGCTGATAGTATTGTGTGACACAGGCAGAGAGTGTTGAGTCACACACTCCGAGAGTATTGTGTGACACAGACAGAGAGTATTGTGTGACACAAGCTGATAGTATTGTGTGACATAGACAGAGAGTATTGTGTGACACAAGCAGAGCGTCTTGTGTGACACAAGCAGGAGTATTGTGTGACACAGGCAGAGAGTATTGTGTGACACAAGCAGAGAGTATTGTGTGATACAGACAGGGAGTATTGTGTGACACAATCAGAGAGTATTGTGTAACACAGACAGAGAGTATTGTGTGACACAAGCAGAGCGTCTTGTGTGACACAAGCAGATAGTATTGTGTGACATAGACAGAGAGTATTGTGTGACACAAGCAGAGCGTCTTGTGTGACACAAGCAGATAGTATTGTGTGAAACAGGCAGAGAGTATTGTATGACACAAGCTGATAGTGTTGTGTGACACAGGCAGAGAGTATTGAGTCACACACTCAGAGATTATTGTGTAACACAAACAGAGAGTATTGTGTGACACAAGCAGAGCGTCTTGTGTGACACAAGCAGATAGTATTGTATGACACAGGCAGAGAGTATTGAGTCACACACTCAGAGAGTATTGTGTGACACAAGCTGATAGTATTGTGTGACACAGGCAGAGAGTATTGTGTGACACAAGCTGATACTATTGTGTGACACAGGCAGAGAGTATGGAGTCACACACTCAGAGAGTATTGTGTGACACAGGCAGAGAGTATTGTGTAACACAAGCTGATAGTGTTGTGTGACACATACAGTGGTTATTGTGTAACCCAAGCAGACACTGGTTATTGAGAAAGTAATTCTAGAACGCTGCTTCAAATATTTAGATACTACATATAACCAGTTTGGCTTCAAGCCTAAACTCGGAACTGAAACATGTATATACACTCTGAAGGAAATAGTGAACTACTATCTCAATAACAATTCTTCTGTTTATGTATGCATGTTAGACGCATCTAAAGCGTTTGATCGTGTCAACCATTTCAAATTGTTTCGCAAACTGATAGACCGTGGTGTACCATTATACATTGTTCGCATTATTATGTTTTGGTATCGTAACCAACTAGTGCGTGTCTGTTGGGATGGGTTTTTCTCACCATCCTTTTCTGTAACTAACGGAACTAGACAAGGTAGTATTATTTCACCATTGCTCTATAATATTTACATTGATGAGTTAAGTAAGGAATTAAATAGTAGCGGTATAGGTTGTTCTATATGTTCACTTAGGTTAAATCACTTAATTTATGCCGACGACTTATGTTTGATCTCAAACTCCATTTTTGGTCTGCAGAAATTAATAGATATAGCCGTAGCCTATGCTACGTCTAACTCTATTATATTCAATACTAAGAAAACGAAGTGTTTATACTTCATTCATAAATCGTGTGCGTTAACCTCTGTCGCTAGAGTCAAATTGTATGGTTCCAACATAGAAACTGTTGATAAGTTTAACTATTTAGGGCACGTTATTAGCTCGTCCACTGACGATGACCTAGATATTATACGACAGATGCATCAACTGTACGCCAGAGGGAATACTCTGGCTAGAAAGTTTTGCCATGCGTCTGTCTATGTTAAAACTGCACTTTTTCGTGCTTACTGTACCCCAATATACTGCAACAGCCTATGGGCTAGTAAGAACTACTCACATCGTGCGTACGATAAGATTAGGGTAGCTTACAATAATTGTGCTAGGCTACTGTTTAATATCCCTAGGCTCACCGGTGAAGAACCTACAAGTATGTCACTTTCTTTTGGCGAACTACGTTTGCCTATGTTTTTTCACATTACTTATAGATCCTCACAAAGCCTATTAAATAGAATACTACATTCTTACAACACTATCTTAGGTTTTTGATGAGGGAAATCTTAATAGAATAATGAACGATATCGCCAAAGAAATAATTTTCCACTTCATTTCAAATCAAATTAATATTAAATTAAACAATAACAAATACATAATACATAATACTGTAATAAGACATACAGACATAAACCAACGTTTCAACTAAAGTCCCCCTAAAGTACATAAAGATAATATTCCAATGAGGCCTATTATTTCATCTATTCATACTCCAGCCTACAATTTAGCTAAGTACCTAGTACCACTGATGACAGGCATTACTGA
>JAUCBJ010007682.1:0-33416 GCA_032718475.1 Nemertoderma westbladi
CCCTAACTACTCTATCTATATTCTATTATCTCTAACTAACTTACTCCCCCTAACTTTTTGCGGATGGTCTTGCAGTCTTTTTTTCGTTTTATAGTCCTAAATGGTGGTACCATATTACACCATGTCCCAGAATATAGTGTCGTAATTCAGTGACACGCCCCCCCCCCCCTCCTCTCCAAATTTTTTTACAAATCTTAATGAGATTGCATCAAATTTGAGACAGAGATAGTTTCACCTCCCTCCTCCTCCGTGGGTGAGCCAGAATCTTTATTTTCGCTTTATCATTCTTTAGCTTTAGTGTTTGAAAAAGGTGTCTCCGTCGATATTGCACCAGTTACACCGATGTTATTCTTCAACCTTATGGTGATTTGGTGGTAGGCCTACTGTTAGATAGCTGGCCATGCAAGGGCTCCAAATATGTATCACAATATGAATTTCGTAGCAAATATTTGAGATATAAAGGTTCGAAAGTTGCATGCTTTTGCACTGGGCGATGCTATTTTGTTCTATTTGATAAATACAACATATTCTGGAACATTTTGTTTATCCAATACGTAGCTGGGCAACAATACACTTCCTCCTTAATCATATACTATTACGTAGCTATTCATACGAATACAAAAGTTGGTGTACAATACAAAAATAGCCTCGTACAGGTAGGTGCAAAGCCATGCAACATTTGAACGCCCATAACTCGGCGAGTTTAAAATGAAATTCAGATTGTTTTACATATTTGGAATCCTTGCATGACCAGCTTTCCATTGGTACCAACAAACAGCTATAAGGTAGAAGAATAACTGCGGTGTAACTGGTGTAATATTGCTGGAGACACTTTTTTTAAACGCTTGTAGCTAAAGAATGAAAGCAAAAATAAAAATTGTGGCTCACCCAGTAAGTGGTCGGGAGGTGAAACTACTCTGTTTCAAATTTCTTGCAATCTCATTAAGATTTATAGAAAAATTTTAGGGGGGGGGGGGGGGGGGGGGGTCCAGATACCTCCATGAATAACGACACTCTGGGACACGGTATTTAGTATATATACGTAACGTTCCGGTAATGAAATACCGACATACAGTATACCAGTTGCCCAATTGTATTGTATGTTCCTAGTAATTTACTATCAGTATTGCCTTGATCCTTTTTACAGTTCTACTGTAGTAGAACTAGAGTCTACTAAAGTAGAACGGACTAGGCTGTTGCATTGCAATGGTGCCGGAAACTGGAAGGCAAAAATGTTGCTTCTGTATTGAAAGAAATAATTTACACTGTTTACATTACAACAATTATGGAGAATATCATTATTATTATTATTTATGTATGAGCGAGCACATGATATTTGAATATGTGAGGAGAAGTGTATAACAGATAAGAGAAATGCATACGGAACATACCGTCATAAAATGAAACGCCACCCCATAGGAGATTCTGTAACTATCAAGTTTCAACTTCAGCGGATTGCAAATAACAAAATTTCGAGAAAATGTTCACTTTCGGTCATTTCGCCCTCTAGCGGTAAACAGGGGAACTGTAGACGACTCTGCCGCTATTTAAGTCTATGCCATAGTAGTCATCAAGTCGCAGTCTAAATGGATTGTAAATAAACAAAGTTATTTAAGATGTTCACTTTCAAATATTTCGCACTCGAGCAGTAAATGGGGAACTGTGTAGACGACTCTGCCACTATTTAAAGAAACAGCCTACTGAATGCTGTAGTAGTCACCAAGTTTCTAAATGGATTGTAAATAACAAAGTTGTAGATGTTCGCTATCAGACATTTCACCCTCTAGCGGAAGACTGAGGAACTGTTTATGACTCAACGTACCCGTAAAGATTGAGCCTCTGCTGTAGTAGTAGACATCTGCCAGGTTTCAGCTCAAAAGGATTAAAACAACCAAATGAGTTCAGGTTTTCTCTATCAGACAATTAGCCCTCTAGCGGCAGACAGGGGAACTGTAGACAATTCAGTGACTCCTTAAAGATTGAGCCTATGCTGTAGTAGATGCCTACCAAGTTTCAGTTTAAACGGATTGCAAATAAAGTTGGAGAAGATGTTAACTTTCAGACATTTTGCCCTCTAGCGGTAGTCAGGACGCATATGCTGGACGCATATCAAATCCAATCTTGGCGAATTAATGTCCGCCTCAATTTTAAAATCTAAATTTAGGGAAAGAAGCAGGTTACAGTCGCACGTCATTTTAACCAAAATAATAAACTAACACAATAGAACAGGTTACAGTTTTATTTTTGAGAGTAGGCCTAATCAGCTGTTATTTGCGTCGAATTTCCCCTGGAGAGGGATGAATTTTTATTGAGTCGAAAGTCACCCATATCTGAGCCGATGACAAAGACACACACAGACAAGACAGACAATAATTGATATTCTCTGTATATTAGATTTTAGATGTATGTTAGCCTGTTTCAAAAGTCGATTTTGTAACATATGCATGGAAAATTCGGAACTTTGGATAGCACTAGCTCAAACAGATTTGACTTAAATCAAACAAAGTTTGTGCTAGGACATACATGGGAGTGTCGGCTTTCCACAAAATAAAACATTTGATTATATGCCTAGACATTCTCGTTTACTTGAGCTTAGAGTGCAAAGTAACGTATGGAACGCAGAAAAATGGCTAATTTGCAAGTTAAAGACATTCAAATTCCTGTGAGAGGTTTGATATATCTAGGTTTTTCTTTCTATTATCTCATAGCCATGTATTCGAGGATCTCTGGAAAACATAAACCAATATTATATGATGAACATTTCAAAAAACATACCCATTGCAGTGACTGAAATCCTTGGTAACGTATGGACAGTAACGTATGGACAAAAGGACGCCTTTTATATTTTGAGTTATATTGTAAAATTAAGGTATTGGAGCCATTTTGCAAGCAAGCCGAGACACTATGACACCATAGTCACACTATGATATTATTAAATGCTGCGAGTTATTAATTACACCTTAATAAATCAGTCTGGCTCATGTCATTTACAGGTATTTTAGGAAGCAGTAAATACATGAAAAAAGTTAATTCTGTTGACTTCAAAATAAATTTTGATACTTTTTTTCGTCATTATACCGTCTTTGTAGTGTACACTGAACATTGTGCATTGTTTTGAATCTAAAATATACCCATTGGAGTGACTGAAGTCGTTGGTAACGTATGGGCAGTAGGCCTAACGTATGGACAAAAGGACGCCTTTTATATTTTGAGTTATATTGTAAAATTAAGGTATTGTCAGATTGGAGCTACAATTATTAGCACCAATAATGAAATAATTTATAGCACAATGATTGGCAATAGAATAATTAGTTGAACTAGGCTGACCTACTGTCTGTACCTTCTTTTTTATAAGAGCCATGTTTATATGAGCACAATTAATTGTCGCTTTTGTTCTTCACGGTATCGCTTTTGTTTTTCAGCGTTTGTTAACGCAATATAAATACCGGTACAGTAGCTGAAGTGTAGGCCTACAGTATGTAATGTAATATACCTATGGGAAGTATGAAGTAGGCCTACAGATGTAGGCCAAGCAATAAAACCTCAACCGGTATACTTATTTTAACCAAAGACACTGATCTGTGCCAGTCACCACCGGTGGTAGTATCATGTACAACAGTCACACCATAGGTCGACATACACCTCAGCACTGTACAGTAGGGCGGTGCGTTTTTTACTTTTTTTCGATTTCATTGTTCTACCGGTGCGCAAAAGTTGCCAAATGGTAAAAAATTAAGGCAAAAAAAATTCTCTAAATTTCATCGATATCTTGACGGATCCCAAGGGGGTTGAAATTTTGAGCCTTCGCGATGCGCCACATTAAATTTATAACAATATAACACATTAATGAAAGATCAATGACTCAAGAAAGAACTTCCTACATGCATCAAATGTTATCAAATGGGTCCAAACTTAGTTAGAAACCAAAATTTTAATTTTTGGATCAAGGGAACTAGTGCCACAGGCATATGGACTGGACAGAACCTCCCATTTGGCGCATGTTATGATATTTCTAAATTTTCGCGATGGCCAACTTTGAGTTCTCCTACTGCATTAATATTATGCTCATTAGAACCGCAATGGCCGATTTAGTGGGGGTAGACAACTTCAAAACAAACATAAAGTGAATAGTTCTTGAGATATCGTAGAAAATGTGAAGTCCGGCACAAGTCTACACTACCACCTTGATGCGATATGGAAAAATCCTCAAAAATTTTATTTTGAATTATCTCAAGGATTCAAGAATAGACACATTACTGCAACAATAATTGATTTAGTGTATACAGACACCTTCAAAATTCAACTCAATATCAAGTATTAATTGGTAGATATAGTCTTGACATTTTGTAAAATAACTCAATAACTAATGACTCTACTCTTATTTTAAAGGTGTCTATACCACCCACTACATCGATCATTTCTGTGATGTGTCTATTCTTGATTCCTTGAGATAATTCAAAATAAAATTTTTTGAGGATTTCTCCATATCGCATCAAGGCGGAAATGAAGAATTGTGCCGGACTTCACATTTTCTGCGATATTTCAAGAACTATTCGCTCTACGTTTGTTTTGAAGTTGTCTACCCCCACTAAATCGGACATTCCCCTTTCTTGAGTCATTGATCTTTCATTAATGTGTTATATTGTTATAAATTTAATTATGGCGCATCGCGATGGCTCAAAATTTCAACCCCCTTGGGATCCGTCAAGATATCGATGAAATTTAGATAATTTTTTTGCCTTAATTTTTTACCATTTGGCAACTTTTGCGCACCGGTAGAACAATGAAATCGAAAAAAAAGTAAAAAACGCACCGCCCTACACTGTACAGTAGTGCACTACTGTACTAACTCGGTCCGGTACAGTACACAACAACTTAGAACAGGATTATTATTATTATTATTGTTTTTTGTTACGATTGGTTTTAAATTATCATATTGCACTTTTTAAATAGCACAATTGTATAACACAGGTGGCTTCAACTCTCTAAAAATTATTAAATTTAGAATCCCCGTAAAATTTTGATATTAAAACATGGTTGAATCTCGATGTAAAATATTTGTTACAAGATGTTTTAGTCTAATATTAGATAAAATAATAATACAGTAAGTAGGCCTACAGAAATAATCACTTTTAGGCTCATTCCATGAAAAGGTCAACCTCCCCACTAATTTCGAAAAATGAGATGTAGCTTTGAATTTATACTTTTTAGGTCAAAATTTATCGTACTTCATGAATTCAGTGCTAAAAAATGTATCAACACAGGTGGTTTCTCAAAAATAGTCGAATTACAAATTATGCACCTGCTCTGCACAAAATGTGAATAAAAGTGTGCAAAAGTTTCGTTTCCTGTGACCTTCCTATCACCAATAAATTAACATTTCTGAGTATGTACGAAATCAAAAACAAACCCATTTTCGAATTTTTTTGGTTTCATTTAATTTCACCAGTGTTTCAATCCTCTATAATGAAATCGATAAAGTTAATCATGTGATGTCCCATACTTTACCTAAAATAGTGAAATTTTTAGTTTATTCACAGAGATGTAACTCAGCCTAATCACCCAGTGGAATGCAAAGCACGTTTGTGTTGCGTCATCGTATAAAACAATTAATTTCATCTTCACTCCCTCAGAAATATCATGGTGGCCAATTGAAAATTGTCCCATACTTTACCATTAAAATGGCGATTATATTAGTGCACCGTATTTAATGTAATATGTGAAGCCAGGAGTGTTATAATACTCTAAGGTGATAGTCGGCCGTAAGAATATGAGTCTATATTTGAACTAAAAATCATTCCTCAGTCAAGAAATATTTGGGTTTATGCATGTAAAGTCCCATACTTTACCAAAAAATAGTGAAATTTTTAATTTATACACAGAGAAGTAGTCTAACTCAGCCCAATCACCCAGTGGAATGCAAAGCACGTTTGTGTTGCGTCATCTTAAGAAACAATTACCTGTAGTCTCATAACCTACTCCCTCAGAAACATCATGACGGCCAATTGAAAATTGTCCCATACTTTACCATTATAATGGCGATTACATTTTAGTGCACTGTATTAATGTAATATATGAAACTTGGAGGGCAGGAGTGTTATAATGCTTTAGGGTGATAGTAGGGGGAAGCATAGAAGTACAGTATGTATTTTGAACTAAGAATCATTCCTCAGTTAACTAATCTTTGAGTTTATGCATGTAAAGTCCCGTACTTTACAACAAATTTCAAAAAATTTAGTTTTTTAGCAGATAAGAAGATCGGTAAGTACAGTAATTGATACATTTTCAGAAAAATGGAAAGAATTTCTAAACCTTTCACAGACTACATGTGTACCATGTTAATCTACAGGAGCTAATAAACCAACAGGTTGATGCCATCAATGATGCTGACGACAGCAGGCAATCATCCCAGGCATGGAAATCGATCAATCTGCTTACTGGGCGGAAAAGCCAACCAACCACCAAGGTTAAGGCTGAATCACCAGCCGATCGCCTCAATGGTTGGAAAGCCCACTTTGAAAAGCTCCTCAATAATGACAGGGTATTGCCTGATAACTTTATAGAAGTAAAAGTGTCTGAGTCTGTACTCCCAGATATTCCCATTGGCGATATCTCCTTTGCAGAAGTGGAGGCTGCTGCAAAGAGCATTAAGACCAATCGTGCCAGTGGAGTAGATGGTGTTCCCCCTGAGGTCTTTAAAATACCTGAGTGTTTAAAGCTCATCTATCCCATCATAGTAGACATGTATCGAACAACAAGAGTCCCACAAGAAATGAAAACAAATAAGTTGGTGCCAGTTCCCAAGAAGGGCAACCTAACACTCTATGGTTCTTTTCGGGGAATCTCATTGATCTCGATTGCTGCAAAGCTATACAATAGGATTCTATTAAATCGCATCAGGGATCCCATTGAGAGACTGCTCCGTGGAAATCAGAATGGGTTCCGTAAAGGTCGTGGGACCATGGAGCCCATTTTGGCACTTAGAAGGATAATTGAAGAATTGTCAAAAAAGAAAGACAGGCATCTGGCTGTTATCTTTGTTGACTTCTTCAAGGCCTTTGATTCAGTCTCTCGCTCACGTATGTTCAGCATACTTTCATTATATGGGATTCCTGATGAAATTATTGCAGCAATCAGATCAGTATACGATGGTTCGACAACATTTGTATCTACTGTTGACGGTGACACAGAACCATTTGAAGTGTTATGGGGTGTCCTCCAAGGAGACACACTTGCACCATTCTTGTTCATTATTGTGGTTGACTATGTTCTACGCATGTCCTTAGATCATCATAATAATGATGGGGTGATGATAACTCCACCTACTGGCTCCAGAAGTCGAGGAAATCGTGCCAAGTACCTAACTGATCTAGACTTTGCTGATGACTTAGGAGTACTCTCAGAATCATTAGAGGGAGCCCAACGGCTCCTCGGCTCGTTGGAGCATGCTGCTTCTAGTGTTGGTCTTTTTATTAACTCCAGAAAGACCAAAATTCTGACAGTTAACTTTGAAAGTCCTCAGCAAGTCTCTGATCGGATGAGCATAAGCTCAAAGGATGGTATGCTTGAGCATGTGGACGACTTCTGTTACCTGGGATCATGGATCCGGAAGTCAGGTGAGGACCTTCGAATACGTAAGGGAAAGGCATGGGCAGCCTTGAATAGGCTTTCCAGGATTTGGAAGTCACCGAGAATTAATCGGAAACTTAAGGTCCGATTATTTAGAGCAGCAGTAGTTCCAGTACTCCTCTACGGGAGTCCATGCTGGGCTCTAACTGCTGAGGACACCAAATCTCTGGATGGCACATTCACAAGAATGCTACGCCGGGTTCATTGTGTCAAGTACAATGCACACATCTCCAACCAGACACTATATAACATTGGAGGTGTCTCATTGGTTCCCCCAAGCTTGACACTAGAACAAAATCGCCTCCGCTTTGCAGGACATTGCTTTCGCCGTGAGGACCAGCCAGTGCATAATCTTGTACTTTGGCAGCCTCATGGAGTGAATAAGCATGGTGGACAGCCCATGACTTTCTTGAGACGCATCTTAAAGGACACTGGCCTTAAAGATGCGGATGATCTAGCAAATGTCATGGGTGATAGGGAGTTGTGGCGGTGCAATTTTGTTAACAAGCCGGCACAGCATTCTTAAAAATGCAGCTGCAATGCAGCATGCCGATAGTAGTAGTACATGTGTACCAAGTTTGGTTATATTTCATCAATGATTGACGGACTTATTTCGGATTTTATCAAAATTTTGAAACTATCGGTACCAACAGACAGACTGTCTGATATGTGACCTTTAATTCCTTAAACCTCCGATTCTTTCCAAACTTTTGACAGACTTCATACGTACCAGGTTTGGTTTAATTTCATCTATAAATGACTGAGTTATACAGTATTAGCGATCACAAATTAGACAGATGACAGACAACTCCTCAACGGCACCAATATGCTAAGACTTCGGGTCAATTTGTGGATCGCCCCACATTTTGCATACATATCTTGGTTGGAAATACTTAGTTGCACTTTATTATCACTAATTATCCAGAAATTACTGTTAGGTTAAGTGTAAGAGACCATTTTGACCATAAAATTCGTACAGGTCCCGTACTTTACTTAGCAATGTCCCATACTTTACCACACACACCACACTGTAAAAAATTAAGCAATGAAGCAATCATCAACTCAACACCGTACCTGCGCACAATTCGCTAAATTTTAGAATTGAAATCATAAAATAAAAAAAACTATTTCGTACGATCCGTACTTTACCTTAATTGGACAAGCTGGTGTTTTCTCAAAAGCGACTAAGTCCCGCCATAATCTTAGCGAAATCAAAGCTGATATTCGAAAGTTTGATCCAAGCACAATTTTTTGCACATATATGCTGTTTATAACATTGTACAGGCAATCAAAGTTCAAAATTGTTTACGAATGTCCCGTACTTTACTTTGGAATGAGCCTGTAATATTCAGAACAGTAAAACAATAAAAAAACTGAAATGTTATAAACCTCTCCTTCCCTGCAGGCATTGAGAAAGCAGAATTAGTCTTGGACAGTTCGCAACACATAACCCACCACTCATCAAACCCCACCCACCAACCCATCAACACTCCAGCCTGCTTGCTACTTTTTTGTGCCCAGCTAGCTACGAGTTCAATAATTACCTTAACGTTGCTATGATACAGATAAAAATCCTTCCCCATCCACTATCATAGGCAAATTCGATCCTGCGTGGCGAATATGACATCTTTATACACTATTTGATTTTTAATCAATAAATAATCATACATATTTATATTAAACACTCGAATAAAATAAAAACTTTATGAGAATGCCGTTAGTGGTAACATCGAGTTGTTATTTAGCACTTTACAACTTTAGAGGACATTACAGCATTGTATTTGCCTGTACATTTAGTATTGTATTGGTGGTATTAGTTAAGTAATGTCCCATTAGCGGACATTACAACACGCCGTCATGGTTACCACATAAACAATAGGCGGTATTTGCTATTAATGGGCTGACATTGTACTACTGCATTACCTATCGGTAGCTATTAAACCATTAGCTATACTATTAATATGGCTCCAAACGCCACCATAAATATAAGCTAACTTATTTACAATATAATTTATGTGATTTTTACATTTATTTATACAGCAACTAATTTAATTTGTGCAGTTTCTATCACTTATAATATATTATATACAATCATTTCGTAATGTTACAATTTTGGAATAAAACTACATACATACTTGTTGCAAAGTACTTTACAGTGTTCTGATCCTCGTGGCTTTATTTTCTCTCACTCACTAACGTTCGTTCGTGTATCAAAGCACTTTTTTTTTATTTGTACTTTATATGAATTATTTATATTTTATATTTTTTTTTGCTTATATAGACAAATAGGTTATAGGAATAGGTTCCACCTTGGTGTAGTGGTTGCATTGAATTCACATCTCCCGTAGGTCGTGAGTTCGAACCTCACATGGGCCAGGGCAGTTTTCGTTTCGGCACGAATGCTTTAAAGGGACCAGCCAGGGCGCATCTCTGCCTTGCATCCTTAAGTGGTAGCTAAATGAGTACTGGAGTTTCCTCTGGGGAGTAAAGTTCTGGGGGGACCGCACTGGAAATAAGTCGTTAGACTTTGTGCGTAATCCCTGGCCTAGCGGCCGAAGAAGATTTACTTTACTTTACTTTTAAATCGCCTTACAGTGATTGGTTGGTACTGTTAGAGAGCCGGTCACAAGGATTCCAAATATATAACACAATCTGAATTTGTCGTAAATTAGCTGAGTTATAAGCGATCAAATGTTGCATGCATTTGTACCTGCGCGAGGCTATTTTATTATTATATTATTATTTAATTGTATTAAATGAATTACGCCATGATATTGGCAGATAAGTACAGAGTACCGGTACACATTCAAATTAAGTAAGTAAAATAGGCGCAGCACAAATTAAAAGAAAACAACAAATTTTATTTAAATTTAATTATAATAAATTAAAAAAAGTATGTAAATAGTTAAAAAAAGAAGCTGAGTTTAAAACAACATGAAGACGCACAGGGAATGATGATTGGGGGGGGGGGGGGGGGGGGGGTAGTCGGATTTGGCAACCTTTTAGAAATGTTTAAAATATACCAGTGTACTATATTGTATACTAGGATATATATATTTTATTATATATTTTATTATTATATTTTATTGTTACTTTTTCGCTCGAATTTAGTCCAAAATCGGGAGAAAAAGTTTCACCTTTTTCCCTAGGGAAAAAAAGTAACCCATTGATTTTACTTTTTTTCCTGGCGAAAAAGTAAATTAAAATATTTTTGGTGGAATTTCTTAAATTTTATTACATATATGGAAAGAGCCTCGACGTAGAAAAGGTTTGCAAGTATTTCGAGCAAAATCCATCACACACTCAAAAGTTATTGCAACTTTAGTGTGTGATGTGTGAAAGAAGAACTCCAAAACGGAACTCAATATCCAATATTAGTTTATGTAGTTAAGCGGCTCTCTAGTTACGTAATAAATATTCGAGAACACTCAATTATTGTAACATTGAGTAAGGCTACATGGAAAGTTGAAGAGTACTATAATCTGAATCGCAGTAACTATGGAAGCAATATAGTAAAATACAGTTCCATTTAATTTGTAACACTACTGTACTGCAGTATTTCGCTAGGTTTTATTAAAGAATTGAGCAACAAAAAAGTACCAATTTAAAAATAAAATTACGTATTACATGGGAAAAAAACGTACAACATTTTTTTTTCAATATTCTATCGACCCTTTATTAACCTCGCTGACGCTCGGTAAATAAAATGCCTCGAGAATAATGAAAAAAGTTATTTTTCAACCATTTTCTTCACTCCCTCCAGCAGCCAGGTTCCCATTACAGGTGGGATTGTTGAAGCTACAGTAATTCATTAGTGTTAACAGCTTAATGAAGACTGGGCTGTCCTTTTCTGGTGGTCGAACTCACATCCCGATTGGAAGACCAAAGCCACAACCGTCGGACAACCGGAAAGCATACATAGTACGGCCTATCTATACCTATAGGCTTCACGTATTACAGCGTTTTACAGTACAGTAGTAACCTATGAGACATATTTTCGGATGTAATATAATTAATATAATTTAATATAATGCAATATAATTTTTACAGCGAGGAACATAAATGTAAGGCTTATTTTTGGTTTACTCATTAATTCAGATCGCTATTTAATTGATAATTTATTAAAGTTTAGACATCCTATGATAACGTTAACATCGCGATGGTTATCAGGTTGTTACTAACTTATTTTAAATCCTATAAACCAATATGGGCACATATTTACCATATGGGCACCATTAACGAGTTGTCTGCCCGTAGTCAGAAGTCTTCAACACAATACTCGTCCTCTTCATTTGCCTCGTTGCGTTCGTTCGTTTTTTAACATAATTCAGATTATTTCTAAACTTTTGACGGACTACAAACATACAAAGTTTCGTTTAATTTCATTAAGGAATAACTGAGTTATTAGCGATCAAAAATTTACGACGACGACAGACAACTCGCCAATGGCACCCATATGCTAAGGCTTCGCTCACTTCGTGGCTCGCCCCACATTTCTTAAGAGAACTATGTTATTCAGACTGAAACACGTAATGGTTCTAATTTAAGGAACATAGCTAATTTTTGTGGTATCTCATTTTTTTTTTGTTGTCTTTCACTCAGTACAATAAACTCACACAATTACGCACCGTTAGTACCTTGTAATAATTGGAAACTAGATTTTTGTAGGGAACTTATAGATATTCGAACTGGTAAATTGGAGGTTGTTAATTTTGATATGGATGAGTTGTCAGATATTTTGAAATATATACCTGTTAAATTTATTATAATTTACTGTTATTCCCCATAACCGGTCGTAGCTTACCTTATATCTAACATAATTATTGTGCTCTGTATGATAAAGTCTGTCTGTACTTATATTTGATAATGTACGAATACAATAATAATAATAATAGTGGCAATATGACCACCATGCGCACTATTGATGACATTAGGTCACCACTTCACCACAAGAAGTAGCAATTCAAGAATAAACAAACCCTGAGAAAAATCTTGTTCTGACTTACGCCATGCGGTAGGTATTTCCAATGTCTGCGGTCGTGAAATCATCACAGTCATGGCATGGCGCACGTAAGAATAGTACAGGTACTGTACAAGTTGTCCGAGATGAATTAAAATGGCATAATATTTACTTTCTCGTCCGTGCATATAGCTTATCGACCTCGCTCGCACCGTTCGTTAGTGATCTCGGGACGACCGGTAAATAAAGTATATTTTATATGTTTTTATACTGTTTAGTTAAGAAAGAGTGATATTGGGGGAAGGGGAGAGGGGGAGAATCTCTAAAAATGGGTTGAGTATATAACTACAATTAATTGAGGATATTATTATACAATAAGTTGGTGGGATATTTGGGTTAATTTAAAGACAAAAATAACAACAAATGAAAGAAAACTAACTAACTAAAAGGTAGACCAAGCAATTAAAACATTAGAAAGCAGATTTCAAAATATTAACAAAATGGAAATTATTAAACATTGTAACTGTTTAGCACTACTCTGTATTCAACTTGCTCATATTGGAAACATTCAACCTTGTTAAAAGTTTCACTTTAAAAACTAAGACAGAAAGGCGTTTATAGGAAGCTTCGTATGATACTGATTGTAGACTAAACTTTGCCACAGTCCAGACATAGGAAGGTGAGATCCCCTTTGGTGTAGAAACGTTTGCCACCCAGTGTGGTACTGCAGCTGATACAAATAAAGCAATCCTCGTGGAAATAATGTTGTTTCTCTTCGGGGTCTTTATATAACAAGGACTTCCCTGCAATTAATATAGTATATGTACTGTATAGTTAGTTAGTATAGTTGTATAGTTAGTTAGTATATAGTTGTATAGTTAGTTAGTATAGTTGTATAGTTAGTTAGTATAGTTGTATAGTTAGTTAGTATATAGTCGCATAGTTAGTTAGTATAGTTGTATAGTTAGTTAGTATATAGTTGTATAGTTAGTTAGTATAGTTGTATAGTTAGTTAGTATAGTTGTATAGTTAGTTAGTATATAGTTGTATAGTTAGTTAGTATATAGTTGTATAGTTAGTTAGTATAGTTGTATAGTTAGTTAGTATATAGTTGTATAGTTAGTTAGTATATAGTTGTATAGTTAGTTAGTATAGTTGTATAGTTAGTTAGTATAGTTGTATAGTTAGTTAGTATATAGTTGTATAGTTAGTTAGTATATAGTTGTATAGTTAGTTAGTATAGTTGTATAGTTAGTTAGTATAGTTGTATAGTTAGTTAGTATATAGTTGTATAGTTAGTTAGTATAGTTGTATAGTTAGTTAGTATAGTTAGTTAGTATAGTTGTATAGATAGTTAGTATATAGTTGTATAGTTAGTTAGTATATAGTTGTATAGTTAGTTAGTATATAGTTGTATAGTTAGTTAGTATAGTTGTATAGTTAGTTAGTATAGTTGTATAGTTAGTTAGTATATAGTTGTATAGTTAGTTAGTATAGTTGTATAGTTAGTTAGTATATAGTTGTATAGTTAGTTAGTATAGTTGTATAGTTAGTTAGTATATAGTTGTATAGTTAGTTAGTATATAGTTGTATAGTTAGTTAGTATAGTTGTATAGTTAGTTAGTATAGTTGTATAGTTAGTTAGTATATAGTTGTATAGTTAGTTAGTATATAGTTGTATAGTTAGTTAGTATAGTTGTATAGTTAGTTAGTATAGTTGTATAGTTAGTTAGTATATAGTTGTATAGTTAGTTAGTATAGTTGTATAGTTAGTTAGTATAGTTGTATAGTTATTTAGTATATAGTTGTATAGTTAGTTAGTATTGTTGTATAGTTAGTTAGTATAGTTAGTTAGTATATAGTTGTATAGTTAGTTAGTATTTAGTTGTATAGTTAGTTAGTATATAGTTGTATAGTTAGTTAGTATATAGTTGTATAGTTAGTTAGTATAGTTGTATAGTTAGTTAGTATAGTTAGTTAGTATAGTTGTATAGTTAGTTAGTATAGTTGTATAGTTAGTTAGTATATAGTTGTATAGTTAGTTAGTATATAGTTGTATAATTAGTGTAGTTGTATAGTTAGTTAGTATAGTTAGTTAGTATAGTTGTATAGTTAGTTAGTATATAGTTGTATAGTTAGTTAGTATAGTTGCATTGTTAGTTAGTGTAGTTAGTTAGTATAGTTATATAGTTAGTTAGTATAGTTGTATAGTTAGTTAGTATATAGTTGTATAGTTAGTTAGTATATAGTTGTATAGTTAGTTAGTATATAGTTGTATAGTTAGTGTAGTTGTATAGTTAGTTAGTATAGTTAGTTAGTATAGTTGTATAGTTAGTTAGTATATAGTTGTATAGTTAGTTAGTATAGTTGTATTGTTAGTTAGTGTAGTTAGTTAGTATAGTTATATAGTTAGTTAGTATATAGTTGTATAGTTAGTTAGTATAGTTCTATAGTTAGCTAGTATAGTTGTATAGTTAGTTAGTATATAGTTGTATAGTTAGTTAGTATATAGTTGTATAGTTAGTTAGTATATAGTTGTATAGTTAGTTAGTATATAGTTGTATAGTTAGTTAGTATAGTTGTATAGTTAGTTAGTATAGTTGTATAGTTAGTTAGTATATAGTTGTATAGTTAGTTAGTATAGTTGTATAGTTAGTTAGTATAGTTAGTTAGTATAGTTGTATAGATAGTTAGTATATAGTTGTATAGTTAGTTAGTATATAGTTGTATAGTTAGTTAGTATATAGTTGTATAGTTAGTTAGTATAGTTGTATAGTTAGTTAGTATAGTTGTATAGTTAGTTAGTATATAGTTGTATAGTTAGTTAGTATAGTTGTATAGTTAGTTAGTATATAGTTGTATAGTTAGTTAGTATAGTTGTATAGTTAGTTAGTATATAGTTGTATAGTTAGTTAGTATATAGTTGTATAGTTAGTTAGTATAGTTGTATAGTTAGTTAGTATAGTTGTATAGTTAGTTAGTATATAGTTGTATAGTTAGTTAGTATATAGTTGTATAGTTAGTTAGTATAGTTGTATAGTTAGTTAGTATAGTTGTATAGTTAGTTAGTATATAGTTGTATAGTTAGTTAGTATAGTTGTATAGTTAGTTAGTATAGTTGTATAGTTATTTAGTATATAGTTGTATAGTTAGTTAGTATTGTTGTATAGTTAGTTAGTATAGTTAGTTAGTATATAGTTGTATAGTTAGTTAGTATTTAGTTGTATAGTTAGTTAGTATATAGTTGTATAGTTAGTTAGTATATAGTTGTATAGTTAGTTAGTATAGTTGTATAGTTAGTTAGTATAGTTAGTTAGTATAGTTGTATAGTTAGTTAGTATAGTTGTATAGTTAGTTAGTATATAGTTGTATAGTTAGTTAGTATAGTTGTATAGTTAGTTAGTATATAGTTGTATAGTTAGTTAGTATATAGTTGTATAATTAGTGTAGTTGTATAGTTAGTTAGTATAGTTAGTTAGTATAGTTGTATAGTTAGTTAGTATATAGTTGTATAGTTAGTTAGTATAGTTGCATTGTTAGTTAGTGTAGTTAGTTAGTATAGTTATATAGTTAGTTAGTATAGTTGTATAGTTAGTTAGTATATAGTTGTATAGTTAGTTAGTATATAGTTGTATAGTTAGTTAGTATATAGTTGTATAGTTAGTGTAGTTGTATAGTTAGTTAGTATAGTTAGTTAGTATAGTTGTATAGTTAGTTAGTATATAGTTGTATAGTTAGTTAGTATAGTTGTATTGTTAGTTAGTGTAGTTATATAGTTAGTTAGTATATAGTTGTATAGTTATTTAGTATAGTTCTATAGTTAGCTAGTATAGTTGTATAGTTAGTCAGTATATAGTTGTATAGTTAGTTAGTATATAGTTGTATAGTTAGTTAGTATATAGTTGTATAGTTAGTTAGTATATAGTTGTATAGTTAGTTAGTATAGTTGTATAGTTAGTTAGTATAGTTGTATAGTTAGTTAGTATAGTTGTATAGTTAGTTAGTATAGTTGTATAGTTAGTTAGTATAGTTGTATAGTTAGTTAGTATAGTTGTATAGTTAGTTAGTATATACAGTAGTTGTATAGTTAGTTAGTATAGTTGTATAGTTAGTTAGTATAGTTGTATAGTTAGTTAGTATAGTTGTATAGTTAGTTAGTATAGTTGTATAGTTAGTTAGTATAGTTGTATAGTTAGTTAGTATAGTTGTATAGTTAGTTAGTATATAGTTGTATAGTTAGTTAGTATATAGTTGTATAGTTAGTTAGTATAGTTGTATAGTTAGTTAGTATATAGTTGTATAGTTAGTTAGTATATAGTTGTATAGTTAGTTAGTATATAGTTGTATAGTTAGTTAGTATAGTTGTATAGTTAGTTAGTATAGTTAGTTAGTATAGTTGTATAGTTAGTTAGTATAGTTGTATAGTTAGTTAGTATATAGTTGTATAGTTAGTTAGTATATAGTTGTATAATTAGTTAGTATAGTTGTATAGTTAGTTAGTATATAGTTGTATAGTTAGTTAGTATATATTTGTATAGTTAGTTAGTATATAGTTGTATAGTTAGTTAGTATATAGTTGTATAGTTAGTTAGTATAGTTGTATAGTTAGTTAGTATAGTTGTATAGTTAGTTAGTATATAGTTGTATAGTTAGTTAGTATAGTTGTATAGTTAGTTAGTATAGTTAGTTAGTATAGTTGTATAGATAGTTAGTATATAGTTGTATAGTTAGTTAGTATATAGTTGTATAGTTAGTTAGTATATAGTTGTATAGTTAGTTAGTATAGTTGTATAGTTAGTTAGTATAGTTGTATAGTTAGTTAGTATATAGTTGTATAGTTAGTTAGTGTATAGTTGTATAGTTAGTTAGTATAGTTGTATAGTTAGTTAGTATATAGTTGTATAGTTAGTTAGTATAGTTGTATAGTTAGTTAGTATAGTTGTATAGTTAGTTAGTATATAGTTGTATAGTTAGTTAGTATAGTTGTATAGTTAGTTAGTATAGTTGTATAGTTAGTTAGTATATAGTTGTATAGTTAGTTAGTATAGTAGTATAGTTAGTTAGTATATAGTTGTATAGTTAGTTCGTATATAGTTGTATAGTTAGTTAGTATAGTTGTATACTTAGTTAGTATAGTTGTATATTTAGTTAGTATAGTTGTATAGTTAGTTAGTATAGTAGTATAGTTAGTTAGTATATAGTTGTATAGTTAGTTAGTATATAGTTGTATAGTTAGTTAGTATAGTTGTATAGTTAGTTAGTATAGTTGTATAGTTAGTTAGTATAGTAGTATAGTTAGTTAGTATATAGTTGTATAGTTAGTTAGTATATAGTTGTATAGTTAGTTAGTATATAGTTGTATAGTTAGTTAGTATATAGTTGTATAGTTAGTTAGTATAGTTGTATAGTTAGTTAGTATATAGTTGTATAGTTAGTTAGTATAGTTGTATAGTTAGTTAGTATAGTTGTATAGTTAGTTAGTATAGTTGTATAGTTAGTTAGTATATAGTTGTATAGTTAGTTAGTATATAGTTGTATAGTTAGTTAGTATAGTTGTATAGTTAGTTAGTATATAGTTGTATAGTTAGTTAGTATAGTTGTATAGTTAGTTAGTATAGTTGTATAGTTAGTTAGTATAGTTGTATAGTTAGTTAGTATATAGTTGTATAGTTAGTTAGTGTATAGTTGTATAGTTAGTTAGTATAGTTGTATAGTTAGTTAGTATATAGTTGTATAGTTAGTTAGTATAGTTGTATAGTTAGTTAGTATAGTTGTATAGTTAGTTAGTATATAGTTGTATAGTTAGTTAGTATAGTTGTATAGTTAGTTAGTATAGTTGTATAGTTAGTTAGTATAGTTGTATAGTTAGTTAGTATATAGTTGTATAGTTAGTTAGTATAGTAGTATAGTTAGTTAGTATATAGTTGTATAGTTAGTTAGTATATAGTTGTATAGTTAGTTAGTGTATAGTTGTATAGTTAGTTAGTATTGTAAAAGCTTTTGCGGACATAACAAGTCATTTTTCCCCGCAATGTACCGTGTAGGTGCTTTGGCGGACATAACAAGTCATTTTTGCCGCAATGCGCATAATACTCGAAAAGATTGGAGCTCAGGTGAATCTGTCAGCTGATTTCCTGTAGACGTGGAACCTCCTTGTTCTGCTCAGCCAATCAGAGCGATTTTCACTTTATTTCTGACAGAGGCCTACGGAAAACCGCGCAATGCATTACGGTCTTTGTTTACCTTTCTGAGCGAGAGAACTGCTTGGAAATCTTCTGTACTTCTGATTTTGGAAGTTTCAGACTTTGGCCTAAACATCTGATGGCTTTGATTACAAGAACGTAAATCTATTATCTGACTGCATATTGTCATATCAACCCATACTGTGCAGTTTGACACCTGCATACATACTGACTTATGTAACACATACTGATTGTTCACCGCATTATTTACTTCTGTTATTAATTGTTGTTATATGGATATATTGCTGATATATTTGGATAATACCGATGAATAATCATAAAACCCCCAATCTTCTTGATTACTGAAGGTTAGAGGAACAGGTTACCGGTAGCAACTGCGACTTACATTATAGTGGTTTTTGTGTGAATTAAATGCTATTTCATAATCCCTACAAGTGTCAGTTGCGATCTTCCTTATATATGATCAAATTCAGTGACGGTCGGCAGATCAGTGTGCAGTAGTGTGAAGTAGTGTGCTCTCGGGGCAAATACCACACCCTGGTTTGCCATTCCACAGGGTGGGTGTCGCAATGGAGTCAGATATGAGGCCCATCACCCATATCTACTCTGGCGCACATGACCCACCATTGGCTGTTGCAGCTCATCTGCTGGGTCATGCCCTGTACCCTTGCTGCCAGGTGCAGGTCGCAGTGAAGTGCTCTCAGAGTGGACATGAGAACACTTTGCTCCTGACTAGCCATTGGTAGATCACCATCTGCCTGGTCAGGCCATATACCCCTGCAGCCAAGTATATGGGTCCTTAATCCAGGACCAAGGGCGTCCTTATCCCAGAATGAAGGGGGTCCTAGTTACAGGACCAGATTTGCCCTAGTAAGAGGGTCTATGCAGCTACAGGTGGCACCTCCTTTATGCTGCATGGAGGTGGCAAGTTTTCTTGATCAATGACCTAGAATACCTGACCTGCGAGTAGTGTGAAGTCGTGTGCAGTAGTGTGACAGATAATAAAGCATCTCCTAAAGAATGCGCTATTTACGAAACTCATTAGCCATCTAGTTGTGATTAGTATAAGTCATAACTCTGTTTTTATACTTAAAGCGCCACGTCCTAAAGGAACTGTTAATATTTCCCCGAAAGTGAATAATATTGTCAGAGATTATATAGTAACGATCAATCGAATAATACAGTAGGTCTGCACCGCAATCACTTCAAAGCACCCGAATCCAGTCTCCCTTAACTGTGGGTGAATGATCGCGCACAGACTGGCTTCGGCGGATGTAACTTCAGTACATTAAATAATTGGTCTAGGCTAAAGTCGATTTATAAATAAGAAGACAACTAAAATTGGCAGGTTAAACTGCTAAAGGTCTAAAAGCGCGAACAAGTATAGTTGTATAGTTAGTTAGTATATAGTTGTATAGTTAGTCAGTATAGTTGTATAGTTAGTTATTATAGTTGTATAGTTAGTTAGTATAGTTGTATAGTTAGTTAGTATATAGTTGTATAGTTAGTTAGTATATAGTTGTATAGTTAGTTAGTATAGTTGTATAGTTAGTTAGTATATAGTTGTATAGTTAGTTAGTATAGTTGTATAGTTAGTTAGTATAGTTGTATAGTTAGTTAGTATATAGTTGTATAGTTAGTTAGTATAGTAGTATATTTAGTTAGTATATAGTTGTATAGTTAGTTAGTATATAGTTGTATAGTTAGTTAGTATAGTTGTATAGTTAGTTAGTATAGTTGTATAGTTAGTTAGTATAGTAGTATATTTAGTTAGTATATAGTTGTATAGTTAGTTAGTATATAGTTGTATAGTTAGTTAGTATAGTTGTATAGTTAGTTAGTATATAGTTGTATAGTTAGTTAGTATGTAGTTGTATAGTTAGTTAGTATATAGTTGTATAGTTAGTTAGTATATAGTTGTATAATTAGTTAGTATAGTTGTATAGTTAGTTAGTATATAGTTGTATAGTTAGTTAGTATAGTTGTATAGTTAGTTAGTATAGTTGTATAGTTAATTAGTATAGTTGTATAGTTAGTTAGTATATAATTGTATAGTTAGTTAGTATAGTTGTATAGTTAGTTAGTATAGTTAGTTAGTATAATAGTTGTATAGTTAGTTAGTATAGTTGTATAGTTAGTTAGTATATAGTTGTATAGTTAGTTAGTATATAGTTGTATAGTTAGTTAGTATATAGTTGTATAGTTAGTTAATATATAGTTGTATAGTTAGTTAGTATAGTTAGTTAGTATAGTTAGTTAGTATATAGTTGTATAGTTAGTTAGTATATAGTTGTATAGTTAGTTAGGAATACAAGTTTCTTCAGTTCATCACATCAGAATATATTATTTTATTAATTAAATCACATTAAAATAATGTGAAATAGTGTAAATAAAATAAATCTAAAAAACGTATTAAGTAAATAAATTGTAAATAGTTTTTATTCCAAAATTGTAACATACTCAACGCCGTTAGTATTAACACCGAGTTGTTATTTAGCACTTTACAACTTTAGAGGAAATTACAGCATGTATTGGCCTGTAGATTTAGTATTGTATTTGGTGTAATTTGGTGGTAACCCATGACGGACGGCGTTAAGTAATGTCCACTAATTGGACATTACTTAGCGCCGTCATTGGATACCACGTAAACAATAGGTGGAAATAGGTGGAAACAATAGGTAGGCCTACTGCATTACCAACCGGTAGGCGGGGTATAGCTATTAATAACCAGTAGGGCCTAGCTATATTATTATAACATGGCTCCAAACGCCACCATAAATATAAGCTAACTTATTTATAACATAATTTATGTCATTTTTGCATTTATTTATACAGCAACTAATTTAATTTGTGCAGTTTCTATTACTTATAATGTATATGTACAATAATTTCGTAATGTTAAAATTTTGGAATAAAACTACATACAAACATGTTGCAAAGTACTTTACAGTGTTCTGATCCTCTTGGCTTTATTTTCACTCACTCACTAACGTTCGTTCGTGTAACAAAGCCACTCGGATCACCACACTGTAAAGTGCTACTTTACACACAAGTAAAGTATGTAAATAGTTATTATAGATTGATTTTACAGTATTTTACATTGATTTTAATTTGATTTGAATAATGATTATATTATTTGTTTTTTCTTATTATTTTTATATAACTTTTATTGTTATAATGATAGATTTCAGCGATTTTATCAATACCTGTATATGTTTTTTTTAATATATAGTCAGTTACATAGCTACTGTAGAAAGGGCTTCCCGGCACATGATACAATATAGTTGATACAAAAAAACACTTCCTTATAAACGCAACTATAGAGTTTATACAGCAACCTACGCAAAAACGTTTATACCAACCAGTAATGACAATCTGGCATTTGTCGCATGTGTGTGCGTAGGTTTTCAGATGACATTGGTTACAAATGAGTTTGTTTTCGTGGGTGAAGAAACTGCTCCCAGCGAGTATTTGGGAGCAATCGTCACAAAGAAAACAATCTTTATGGTAGGATTTATCGTTGTAAGTAACGCCCTCAGTGATTTGCTACAACATAAAGAAAGATAATTGATACAACGGTGGATGTTTGGTCGGTGGGTCTTTCTGTCTATCTGTCTGTCGGTCGGTCGGTCGGTCGGTCGGTCGGTCGGTCGGTCGGTCGGTCGGTCGGTCGGTCGGTCGGTCGGTCGGTCGGTCGGTCGGTCGGTCGGTCGGTCGGTCGGTCGGTCGGTCGGTCGGTCGGTCGGTCGGTCGGTCGGTCGGTCGGTCGGTCGGTCGGTCGGTCGGTCGGTCGGTCGGTCGGTCGGTCGGTCGGTCGGTCGGTCGGTCGGTCGGTCGGTCGGTCGGTCGGTCGGTCGGTCGGTCGGTCGGTCGGTCGGTCGGTCGGTCGGTGGCACGGTCGGTCGGTCGGTCGGCCGGCCGGCGGACGGACTGAACGACCGACCGGCCGACATGAACCCTTTTCCTTATGACTCAGTTACACTCGACGGCGTACAGTGCATGCATATCCTTCTCAAACCCCAAGTCAGAATTAAATTATTGGGCCGCATTAATGTGACAGTGATATATTTACATTTTAGATTATTTGGTCTTCAGGGAATATCAGATGAGGCTTGAGTTTATTTTATATTACAAAAAATATTTTGACGGAAGAACCCTAGGGACTACAATCATCAAATAACCAAAATACTGTAAGTTGGAATCACAAAGAATTATTCAACAAGCCAACTCTGCCTGTCATACTAATCTGGTAAATCCTTACCGACGAGTAGGAAAGAATGCCCACCCGTCAGTAGCCACAGTACTAATTGCAACGCCCGACCCACATAAACTGATTACTTAGCTTTTAGAAACGATAAGATAAGAATTTAAAGGTTTATGATAAAGAATTGACAGAATAATTTGTCCATTGGGAATCTGGGACAAGTCCCCCCCTCCAACACCCTACGCTTTGAGCCCTATCGCACATTTTTAGGTCCGTGTAGCG
Source organism: Nemertoderma westbladi (assembly GCA_032718475.1). NCBI lineage: Eukaryota > Metazoa > Xenacoelomorpha > Nemertodermatida > Nemertodermatidae > Nemertoderma > Nemertoderma westbladi. Next base: position 23,279 of record JAUCBJ010007682.1, read on the forward strand.
AGAACTCTAGTATTCTCACTCCGGTTGTTGTTGTTGGGGTTGTTGTTCATCTCCAGTTGGGATTTAGTAATAAAGCTTCAATGCGGCGCAGTGGCGAAGTTGGTAGAGCGTTGGATTTGGAATCTTCTAGGTACCGAGTTCAATCCCCCATTCCGGTGAATGTTTCTTTTGTTGTAAGATTTGTATTAAGCCATTCAAGGAGTCAGTAGACGCGGATCTTTGAGCGATTAAATTTTATTAAATGCTTAAATTTTCAAATAAAATTACAAACTATGTCGTCATAAACTAGCTCTTTGTGTAAGTTTCTCGTAACACTCTATTTCAACCTCTCAGCCACCGCTCTGATTTTAAACCTGCCACACACTAAAAAGTGCTAGAATATAATATTATTAATAGTTTAAATGGATGGGGTGGGGTACTTACCGCCCCGCACTTAGCACAGCTGTTCTCCCTATTGCCACTGTGACAGGGGAGGCAGATATTCTTTCCGTCTTTCTGCACGAACTGTTTGCTTCCGATCGCTTCCTCACAGTTCGCGCACTTGAAGCAGCACTCGTGGAAATTCATGCCTTTAAAACTCATCGCCTTAACGCCTATAAGACAAAATTGAATATTAAACACGACCTGTAGTTGGGAACCCCAGTTCCTATTTGTGTTTAAGCGGGATCCCGATCCCGAAAAACCGTGATCCCGGGGAAAACTGCAATCCCGATCCCGGTCCCGACATTTTTTGAAACGGGATCCCGAAGTATAAATAGTGAAGTAATTTTTTTGAATATCTAATAAATAGTTGCAGCAGAACGGAAATGTTTTGAATATATCGAATGTTGATTTCAGTAAACCATCCAGTAATCAATTGCAAAATAATTTTAATATAACTTTATCTTACTAATATTTCAGAAGTGTAAGATAAAGTTAGTGTTACCCATAACCCGCCAAATATACTAATAACTTTGAATTAAATCCAAAATTGCAATCTCGATCCCGAAAAACTAGCGCGGTAGGTCGAAAACGTTTACTGTATCTTTAATTATTAATGTAATATACCCAGCTAATTCTTTCGTTATAGTTACTGTCACCCCCTTTCTTATTGTTACTGTCACACCCTTTCTTATTGTTACTGTCACACCCTTTCTTATTGTTACTGTCACTCCCTTTCTTATAGTTAATGTCACACCCTTTCTTATAGTTACTGTCACAATCTTTCTTATAGTTACTGTCACACCATTTCTTATAGTTACTGTCACGCCCTTTCTTATAGTTACTGTCACAATCTTTCTTATAGTTACTGTCACACCATTTCTTATAGTTACTGTCACGCCCTTTCTTATTGTTACTGTCACACCCTTTCTTATAGTTACTGTCACACCCTTTCTTATTGTTACTGTCACACCATTTCTTATAGTTACTGTCACGCCCTTTCTTATAGTTACTGTCACACCCTTTCTTATAGTTACTGTCACAACCTTTCTTATAGTTATTGTCACACCCTTTCTTATAGTTACTGTCACAATCTTTCTTATAGTTACTGTCACACCATTTCTTATAGTTACTGTCACGCCCTTTCTTATTGTTACTGTCACACCCTTTCTTATAGTTACTGTCACACCCTTTCTTATAGTTACTGTCACAACAATTGTTATAGTTAATGTCACACCCTTTCTTATAGTTACTGTCACACCATTTCTTATAGTTACTGTCACGCCCTTTCTTATAGTTACTGTCACGCCCTTTCTTATAGTTACTGTCACACCATTTCTTATAGTTACTGTCACACCCTTTCTTATAGTTACTGTCACACCAATTCTTATAGTTACTGTCACAACCTTTCTTATAGTTACTGTCACACCCTTTCTTATAGTTACTGTCACACCCTTTCTTATAGTTACTGTCACATCCTTTCTTATAGTTACTGTCACACCAATTCTTATAGTTACTGTCACAACCTTTCTTATAGTTACTGTCACACCCTTTCTTATAGTTACTGTCACACCAATTCTTATAGTTACTGTCACACCAATTCTTATAGTTAATGTCACACCCTTTCTTATAGTTACTGTCACACCCTTTCTTATAGTTACTGTCACGCCCTTTCTTATAGTTACTGTCACACCATTTCTTATAGTTACTGTCACACCCTTTCTTATAGTTACGTCACACCAATTCTTATAGTTACTGTCACACCAATTCGTATAGTTAATGTCACACCCTTTCTTATAGTTACTGTCACACCCTTTCTTATAGTTACTGTCACAAACTTTCTTATAGTTACTGTCACACCAATTCATATAGTTACTGTCACAACCTTTCTTATAGTTACTGTCACACCCTTTCTTATATTTACTGTCACACCAATTCTTATAGTTACTGTCACACCCTATCTTATAGTTACTGTCACACCCACCGTTTGTTACGGGTACGGCACATAGTTACTGTCTCAGCCTTTCCCACCTCATCTTACCTTATGTAATTCAATTTTTAGTCTATTATTTGAAATAAAGTCATTTAACACATGGATGGCGTAGACATGCAAAGGACAATCTAATTAGATTTATATATATTCTTCCCTAAATCTCACATAAACCGCCTCTGAAGATGCCACTTCTTTTCTAACGAATAACCATGGACAGGACAGCGCGTAAGGCAACATTTCTGACCTGAATTCCCTGGAAATTTTAACAATTAACCGTCCATGCGGGAATTATCGCGAATGAATGAACATTGAGGCGTCGGAAATTGTAATCCAATACAAATGGTTTGGTAATTCCCCTAATGGACGATTCTATCAGCGACATGGTTCGCTTAATCCTGCCAGTTAATTTTCACGCTGAGCTGTATTATGAAGGCTACGGAAGCTCAATATTCCTAGGTAAGGTGGCGCCATACAAGGTAAGTGTGTGCGTGCAACGCGTCCCTGAATGGCAGAGAGCGCGTTACTTTGAGTTTGGACAAAGGGATATAGATTCGGATATACATTAGGGAGAGCTTCGCGGTATTAATTAGACGAGGGTGCTAAATCCGGTGGCTTTCCGTTCCGGAGCTGCCAGCTTTGCTCTCCGGTTACGGCAACGTGTTAATATAATGTTACGAGTGAAAGAGCGCGATGTAATAGTAATAATATTGAAATCGTACTGAGCGCATACACGTCTATCTACTGTAAATTATGAAACAATGAATGTCGGCAATAATGGAAAAGCGAATCGAGGCCAACAGAAAAGATTGTTGATTCGAAATATTACTTCATTTCGGGTGGTAAACATGTTGTGGGGTTTTCGAGCAACAAGGCACAAATTTCTTACGAAGCAGTGCGCCGACTTTAATCCGGATTTTATTTTTCATCCAATGTGGAATGAGGTTAATATTGGCCTGTCAAAAGATTTGGTGTACCGGTACACTACAATGTAGTTCTAGAATTATTGTTACATATAAAACCTGTAGCAAAATTAATAGCTTTTCTAGAAGACTCTGACTTACCGATTATCTTCTCCCCACAAGTATCGCAAACTTTCGCGTAAATATCGCCGTAGCAATTGGTACAGAAGTATCCTTCGGGTTTTACGTAGAAACTCAGTCCGTCCAACGATGACTGACATTGCGCGCAGAAGAAACACTCCGGGTGGTAGTTCTTATCCTGGTACGTCACGGCCCGACCGCTAATCAACTAAAATAAACAAAATATATCATCAATTGGATTGAGACACCGTTAATAATAAATTATATTTTGAGTGGGTATTACAATAATCGATCCCTACCGCTGATATTTCTAACAGAGAAGCAATTTCCACGGTCCACCACCCCCTGTCTGGCCTAGCATGTGCTGCGGTTTACATCGCTTGATGTTAGAATCAACGCCATATGGTATTCAATGATAAAATGATAATTATAATTTCAATAAATAAAGTTATTACACGCCATGGTCACATATGCGAGAATCTATAAATGGTAAGTCATATGCGAACTTTAGAATAACATAGTAGTGCATACACTAAATGCTTGGTATCACATCACATCACATCACTATATCATTGCGTTACTTGCATTTCTTTATGACGGGGATGGGTGTATGTGTTGTGTATTACACATACAAAGAGACACACAAATACATATTACCGTAATTCAGTGACAAGGACCACCCTACAATTTTTGGATGTAAACGTTACGCCGAAAGCCGACAACCGATAGACGACAGTAGACAGCCGACAACCGACAGTAGTCAACAGACAACCGACAGTAGTCAACAGACAACCGACAGTAGTCAACCGTCAGCCGAGAGTAGTCAACCGTCAGCCGACAGCTGACAACCCACAGGGTTCAACCGACAGCCGACAGCAGACAACCGACAGTAGACATCCGACAACTGACAGTCGACAGCCAACAACCGACAGCCGACCGTAGATAACCGACAGCCGACAGCAGACATCCGACAGTAGACCACCGACAGCCGACAGCAGACAACCGACACAAATCTGAATTGACATCTGAATTTTTTGAGAAACTGGAAAAGGATAAAGAAATTGTATTATACAGACTTTCTATAATGCATCCTCTATTATCTGAAACAAATCTCAATATAGATTTAGAATTACCGTGCGATGATTTTCCGGCAAAATTGCTCAAAACTCACGAATTCCAAAATATGTGGAATTTAGCAAAGCAGTTGCCAGTTCAGCCGGAACGATATAACCCTGGGTTTGCCATAGTGACGCTTGGAACAGGTGGAAGTTGCCTCCGAGTGAGACGCTTCAAAAATGGGAGATTTAGGTGTCTCACTTGCCCATCTTTTAGGAGGCTGACTATATGTTGCCACACCCCAAGTTATGCAAAGTTTGATGATGAAAGTCAAGCCCTCGTGGATTGTTGGGAGTCTCATTGGATATTAGAGAAACTCACGGCCTTTTCCGCGGCCAGTACAGTTGGTAGAATGGATCCGGGATCCGGAAACAGACAAGGGAAGAAAAAAGTTCCTACAGTTGCGCAGATGAAAAATAGCTCCAGATACGGGAAAATTTATTCTAGTTCTAGGTTCCATAAATGACGGCAAAGCGTACAAATGCTATGGTTGCTATGGCTGCTATGGTTGCTCGGGATATATTAGGAAGTCGAGTGGACAACTTCTTTGTTCCTCCGAAGATTTAGTATTAAAAACTTGGGATCGTCGAAGTTATCTGGGATCCAGTAATGAAATCAAAATCACCATTGGAAAATAACTTATAAACATTTCATCTTCAAATTACCTGCGTTGTTTTAAAATACCAGCATTTTCTATTAATGACGTGTTCATTGATAATGCTTTATATAAACAATTAGACAGCGCTCAAATTGAAATAATTCGAAATTTTCGCTTGGTTTGATTCAATCTAAACTCCAGGTTCGGGAGGGGGGGGGGGGGGGGGGGTGATACATTCGATTTATTTGATATCATTTTTTGCGATATATGATTTATCTCGATGTTTAGGGAGCGGGTGTGTGACAATCATTTATTTGTCCTTACGCCTTATTAAGCCAATAATTTTAATATTTTAATTAAACGCAATCAATCGAACATATATTATAACAATTACACTTTACGAATATTAAACCAAGACGTACTAAACAAATATTAATATCGTTATTATCGACCTTGTTGGCTGTCGGTTGTCTGCTGTCGGTTGTCTGCTGTAGGTTTTCGACTGTCAGTTGTCGACTGTCAGTTGTCGACTGTCAGTTGTCTGTTGTCGGTTGTCGGCTGTTGGTTGTCTGTTGTCGGCTGTCGGTTGTTGGCTGTCGGTTGTCGGCTGTCGGTTGTCAGTTGTCGGCCGTCTTTTGTCGGTTGTCGGCTATCGTCTGTCGGTTGTCGGCAGTCGGTTGTTGGCTGTCGGTTGTCTGCTGTCGGTTGTCTGCTGTAGGTTTTCGACTGTCAGTTGTCGACTGTCAGTTGTCTGTTATCGGCTGTCGGTTGTCGGCTGCTGGTTGTCTGTTGTCGGCTGTCGGTTGTTGGCTGTCGGTTGTCGGCTGTCGGGTGTCGGTTGTCAGTTGTCGGCCGTCTTTTGTCGGTTGTCGGCTATCGTCTGTCGGTTGTCGGTTGTCGGCAGTCGGTTGTTGGCTGTCGGTTGTCGGCTGCCAGTTGTCGGCTGTCGGCCGTCTGTTGTTGGCTGTCGGTTGTCGGCTGCCAGTTGTCTGCTGTCGGTTGTCTGCTGTGGGTTTTCGACTGTCAGTTGTCGACTGTCAGTTGTCGACTGTCAGTTGTCTGTTGTCGGCTGTCGGTTGTCGGCTGTTGGTTGTCTGTTGTCGGCTGTCGGTTGTCGGCTGTCGGTTGTCAGTTGTCGGCCGTCTTTTGTCGGTTGTTGGCTATCGTCTGTCGGCAGTCGGTTGTTGCCTGTCGGTTGTCGACTGCCAGTTGTCGGCTGTCGGCCGTCTGTTGTCGGCTATCGGTTTCACCGGGCAGACGAATTTCGTGAAAAAATCAAATTTTTTATATTGTTTCTTTAAGAACGAAATTGTATGGAGAATTCAAATATTTACGCGGTTTCGCAATATCACCTTTAGTTTTCAAAATATTGGGCTTTTTTCACTACTTGCACTTTTCGTACCATATCAAAATTTCAAAATTCCAGAGATTTGTCTAATTACGCCAATTTTAATTCTTGTTTTTTAGGTCGGTAAATCCGATGGTAACACTTTAAATAATCTGACCCAAGTCTTGCCTGTTATTTATTACTGTTTTTTTGCAGTACTTGCACTTTTCGTTCTAAATAAAAATTTCAATGTGATGGACAAACAGACAGACACAAAGCCTAGGTTGCGCCAAACAAAAAAAATTCCATCAGAAATAAAATCTCCGCATTTAAAAATAAAATTTCCGTAATTAATTGGAGAGTATATTAGTTAATTAATTGGAGAGTATATTAGTTAATTAATTGGAGAGTATATTAGTTAATTAATTGGAGAATATATTAGTTAATTAATGGGAGAGTATATTAGTTAATTAATTGGAGAATATATTAGTTAATTAATGGGAGAGTATATTAGTTAATTAATTTGAGAGTATATCAGTTAATTAATTGGAGAGTATATTAGTTAATTAATTGGAGAGTATATTAGTTAATTAATTGGAAAGTATATTAGTTAATTAATTGGAGAGTATATTAGTTAATTAATTTGAGAGTATATTAGTTAATTAATTTGAGAGTATATTAGTTAATTAATTGGAGAGTATATTAGTTAATTAATTGGAGAGTATATTAGTTAATTAATTTGAGAGTATATTAGTTAATTAATTGGAGAGTATATTAGTTAATTAATTGGAAAGTATATTAGTTAATTAATTGGAGAGTATATTAGTTAATTAATTTGAGAGTATATTAGTTAATTAATTGGAGAGTATATTAGTTAATTAATTGGAGAGTATATTAGTTAATTAATTTGAGAGTATATTAGTTAATTAATTTGAGAGTATATTAGTTAATTAATTGGAGAGTATATTAGTTAATTAATTGGAGAGTATATTAGTTAATTAATTTGAGAGTATATTAGTTAATTAATTGGAGAGTATATTAGTTAATTAATTTGAGAGTATATTAGTTAATTAATTGGAGAGTATATTAGTTAATTAATTTGAGAGTATATTAGTTAATTAATTTGAGAGTATATTAGTTAATTAATTGGAGAGTATATTAGTTAATTAATTGGAGAGTATATTAGTTAATTAATTGGTGAGTATATTAGTTAATTAATTGGAGAGTATATTAGTTAATTAATTGGAGAGTATATTAGTTAATTAATTGGAGAGTATATTAGTTAATGAATTGGAGAGTATATTAGTTAATTAATTGGAGAGTATATTAGTTAATTAATTGGATGGTATATAAGTTAATTAATTACAGACTTAGCAGGTCGTATAGGATAGAAGTTGTCCTCATTAAATATACGAAGGAGCACGAAAAATACTACCATGAATACCGGAGGTGATTACTGCCTAGTGCCCAAGGTAATCAATCCCTAATGTAACATATAGGAGAAGGGGTAGCTGACGTTGGTTAGATAACAACCTCCATCGGTCGATAATAAGGCCCCTTCATGTAGGGTGGAAGTGATTTCCGAAACCCGCACATTGCTGGGAGTTGCGAAGGGTAATAGAGTGGAGCGCATCCGGATTAATGTCCTTTACAATTATTGATAGTCCGTTACAATAGAGGTTACGGCGTGCCACGCCGCTGGGCCTTTGTATAGAAAGAAGAGCGCCAGTACCTATATATTATATAGGATTCTAACTGAGGAAAATTAACTAACAAACCATTAGCATCAGTTATGTGAGTTACTGTTGCGTGTCAGGAATAAGGGATAGTAATAGTTCGAATGTCGGTAGTTCAAATGTGGGCTGTTTGAATGTCGGTAGTTCAAATGTCGGCTGTTCGAATGTCGGCAGTTCTAATGTCGGAAGTTGGAATGTCGTCAGTTCGAATGTCGGTAGTTAGAATCGGTAGTTCGAATGTCGTCAGTTCGAATCTCGGTATTTCAAATGTCGGCTGTTCGAATGTCGGTAGTTCGAATGTCGGTAATTCGAATGTCGTTAGTTAGAATGTCGGTAGTTCTAATGTCGGTAATATCGGTAGATTGAATGGCTCAGGGTTAGTACTTAGAATACTAGAAATACACGAAGTAGGGCTTTCGCGCAGCACGTGAGATAAATGCATGTTAAGTGCCAACTCGAAAGAAGGAAGCAAAATATGAGCAGATTTCCCTTGATCAGTTTTACCAAAATTTTCAACTCGACAGCTCTATATCCGTCATTATTAGCATTTATCCGTCATTATTAGCATGTCAATATTTATGACGACGACAACACCTATTTGCAAATATTTACCCACCCTAACGGTGTCGGTTCGCTATGGCTTCCCCAACTTCGTGGCTTGCCCCACACAGAAGTGAATTATTACATATACTGATATCACGTGTCATACCTCTTAATCTCTCCCCCATTATGTGTACACCTTTGACATATGAGAAACAATCGTTTTCCCCCAAAATACAAATTATCCCAAATTGTTTTTTTTCAAAATAGGAAAAGGTCATCAAATATGACTATAAAATATTGCAGCCAGTCAAAGAATGCGGCATGTTTCTAGTAAGCAAAAATAGGCAAAAGTCCACGGTAACATAGTATCGCGATAATTCCAGTACGAATTTTAAAGAATAGAGTCTTACAGTTGGTTTATACTGAAATCTTGCAACGCACCGCACCGCATCACGTATCCCATCACACTCCACAATACATTGCCCCATCTCATTTTATTGTTCTCTCTCTGCCTGTCTAAATAATAAATCAATGTAAATGTAAATCAATGCATCCCACGATTGTTGAACTCTACACGCTAAGTTTCCTACTCCTGTGGCATCCACATCCACATGATTTCCATCCTAGGAACATCATAAACTGCCAAGGAACCTCATTGATTTACTGCAAATTTCGCACTGGTCGCAAATTCAATCTGACCTCTTAATCCGACGGTTTCATCCCAATCAGTAGGACAATCCGATCCTCCCACAATGATAATTGAATTCCTCACGCAGCCCAAACGGCAAACCAATCTCAATTGAGAAAATCAGACTGACATGAGTTTAACCTCAATCCTCTTAACCCCATATTTAATCAGGAGGCCATAATCAACAAAGGGTAAAGCAATCAGAGGACATGGCATCTTGGACGCAATGCCAAACCCAAAGAACTCTTACAGTGATACGGAAACCACAAGTAATTAACAATTACTTCGGTATGCAACAAATCCATCACTATCAATTGTAACCAGTTTACGCATATTTTTAAACAACACTTCCTTCCGGCCCGGATCGCAAAATACAATAATCACATATCACATACTGTTTTATTACGCAGTACTGTGGGATACAGACTGAAATGATGAGCTTTGCTTTTTGGCGTGTTAATTTTATTGTTAGACCCTTTAACAAAACACCGTACGGTAAGCTTTGTATCTGCATTATCAACTTTTTCTCACTCCATATTATAATTGCAACAAACAAAACATTCAAGAAGTAAAAAGATCCATTATTGTTCAGTAGGCGCTATCTCCATTGGCCGGTAATCTTTAATCTCCCCAAAGATCAAAGATATTCCAGTTGACCTACTAACTGTACTATACGG
>JAUCBJ010007683.1:0-53669 GCA_032718475.1 Nemertoderma westbladi
CAAACAACATGATAAATATAGTTATTAATATGTTTGTAAGGTATTATTGTAATTGTAAGGTATTCTGTAGTTAGTAGGCCTATTATATTAATATAATACCGGTATATAGCATAGCGGTATGGGTATATATGTATTATATTAAGAGCTCGTTCACATATTATATAACGCACGTTAGGTGGGTGGGTGGTTTGGTTAATGTTATTATGCGTTATAAGGGTGGGGTGGTAGATTGGTCACAGTGTTATATAACGAAACGTTCAGTAGGGCCTATTGTAATTTGTTGTGAAACACATTTTTGTACATTTTATTCTATTCTGTATAGATAGATAACTTAGTGTAAGAACAGCCATAGTCGATTTACACGTTTTTAATTTACAACTCATGCAAAAGTGTTGATTTTAGTGCCAATTTTAACTTTGAATGTAGGAAAATGGTAAATTTTTAGTCCGAGTGGCACTCTCGAGAATATATATTTTGCTTTCATGGGAACGAAAAGAGCGGACACGGTAAAATGGATAAAAAACCCAAGTAAAGTAAAAGTTTTACTTTTAAAGTTTCAAATTTTACAAATTTGCATATTTGACAGGAGAGAGTGATAAATTCTGGTTATATTATTCCAAAATTATGAAAAAATATCGAAGCGATTTAGACAAAAATAGCAGCAATTTTTGGAAAACGATCAGACCATTGACATATTTTCTTGTACCGGTATGTAAGCTCGGTACCCATAACATAGTAGTACCGTAAGCTCCTTGCTTCTTGGCAAGGAACATGCGAGTCCATTCCCATTAAATTAGGAGACCCACAGGTTGTTCAGCTTGGTCTAATTTCTTCTAGGATAAGGCCCCTTTTGATTTGACCTATAGCTACCGTCCAGCGTCTAATAATGAAAGTGAATTAATATTTGAACCAATGTTAAACATTTGGTTGGTTGATCCCTATCAGCCTATGGTGTTATATAACGCTGGCACGCTGGGGTGGGTGGTTTGGGTTCTTGTTATAATGTCGTTATTAGGGTAGAGTGGTGGTCAAAACTTCCCATGGTTTGCGTTATATAATATGTGAACGAGCCCTAATCTCGATGCATCTTGCATACCGGTATATACAATATACATTTGATATTTTATTATATAATATAGTAGGCATACTGTATTAGGTACCTCGGTGTCGGTAGGCATATATGTTTTTTTAAGAAAAAAATATTAATTGAAAAATTACAAATGGCAGAATGGGGGGGGGGGGGGGGGGGGGGGGTGGATTGTATAGACAGGCCTAATGCTTCTCACAGGCTGACTGGGCAGCACTGCAGCAGGGCGCCGCAAACCTACATACACCACTGACAATTCATGATCCCAATATAAGCGTGTCGTGGCGTGGTAGATGGAGTTTGGCTGTTTGGGGGAGGGGGGGGGGGGGGGGGGGGTGAAATATTATTTGATTCTGATTCATATTACAGTACCGGTATTCTGGTCTGGCTGTCTGGTACGGTATTAGTACGGTAATTATAGCCTAGTCACTCACCGTATCAGATGAATCGAAGTATATATAACTTGTCATAACCTCCGGAATGGATTGGATACATAAAACAGTGAAATTTGTTCCAAACGAAGTTGTAATGTAGGAGCAGGTTGATTGCGAATCCTTTCACCAAGAACATAAATTAAACTGCACATTAGGTAGTAGATAGATGTCGGTAGCAAAGTAACAAGAAAACAGTATTCAGAGATATAGGCCTCTTATATATATCCCTTATATCGTTATATACAAATAAACATATAATATTAACCGTGTATAACACTATAACAATATATTGCTTTGCTACAGCAAATGCTAAATATCAGACCTATAACTGTCAAGCTGTGTTAAAGAAAAGGAAGGCTATTTTGAGAAACCAAGCAGCAGGCCTACTATGTACCGGTAGCCACATTTAAAAGTAGCCTGCTATGCCTAAGTTTGTCAGTTTGTACAGTCAGACAGTTAAATTTTTTCTCGGCTCTATCGTAAATCCGTACACTTGATAAAAACCGTTCCCCCCTCGCCAAATCTTGTGGGAACGCACCAAAAAATTTAACAGTCATTTTTCAACCTATCAGCCTTGAATAGGCTTTCCAGGATTTGGAAGTCACCGAGAATTAATCGGACACTTAAGGTCCGATTATTTAGAGCAGCAGTAGTTCCAGTACTCCTCTATGGGAGTCCATGCTGGGCTCCAACTGCTGAGGACACCAAATCTCTGGATGGCACATTCACAAGAATGCTACGCCGGGTTCATTGCACAATGCGAGTACAATGCACACATCTCCAACCAGACACTATATAACATTGGAGGTGTCTCATTGGTTCCCCCAAGCTTGACACTAGAACAAAATCGCCTCCGCTTTGCAGGACATTGCTTTCGCCGTGAGGACCAGCCAGTGCATAATCTTGTACTTTGGCAGCCTCATGGAGTGAATAAGCATGGTGGACAGCCCATGACTTTCTTGAGACGCATCTTAAAGGACACTGGCCTTGAAGATGCGGATGATCTAGCAAATGTCATGCAGTCATGCACTCATGGGTGATAGGGAGTTGTGGCGGTGCAATTTTGTCGATAAGCCGGCACAGCATTCTTAAAAATGCAGCTGCAATGCAGCATGCCGATCCTAGTAACCTATAGTGACCAACTTAAAACAAAAAATTACAATATGTCATATTTTTCCGCTTCGCGCAGCACGAAACAAATTCATTGATTTTTGCTTTTTTTTCTGAATTGTACTTTTTTTCAAACGTCTACCGGTAATGCAAAGTATTTTACTCAATTTTCCTCCAACTAGAGAAAGGTATAGCAGTATAGCTGTATAGGCAGATACGCTTAGACACCCTGACCTGTTGTTTTAATCATTAATGGTTAAATATCATTTATTGTTTTGGTTAGAAAAGCCTGCCCCCTGGCCTCTGTAACATTTTCGGTTCCTTTCCATCTATTGTTAACCATATCAGAATATCGTTTATTGTTTTGATTAGAAAAGGCTGCCTCGCCTCTGTAACCTACCAGCCAGCTCCTTTCCCTCAATTGGTAGGCCTAACAATATATTGTTAATATTATATAAAAAAAAATGCTTCCACCGATCAGCCGATGCTGAGAATCACGAAATTACCGGTATAGCTGTATACAGGTATAGGGCCTATGTAAAAATAAATATAAAACAGTTTTGAACATCGTATAGCAGTATAGCAGCAGTCAGTAGGCGAGTAGGCCTATACTGCTACTGTTTGACTGTGCTATAGGCCTATCACATTCGGTACCTGGAAAAAATGCCAAAATGCTAAAGTGCCTTTTGGGAACTACTGAACTATTCGTGTGACTTAGCCACACGTCACAAATTGACAGTAAATGAAAGTGGTGAAGTAGGCCTAAGTAGACTATAAGTGCAGAAGTGATCTGGTGATACCTGGATACCAGGATACGGTAGCGGGTAGCCTACCTCTGTACAGCTGTACCTTTCAGCCTTTTGAACACGGTACTGCCAGACAGCTGGACTGCAGTAGTCAGGTAGGCCTACTGAGGTAGTGCAGTAGTGAGCTGTAAGACAAACTGTCAAAGACAGCACAAAGACAGAAAGATACGGCACCTACCAGCCTACTGCTGTAGGCCTACTGAACATGTGCATGCATCCGTTTACACAGTCTACAGTACACAAGCATAATGCAATGGTGAAATATTACTGCGTGGAACAACATGAAATGCCTGACTCTGACTCCTTCCTTCCATATACTGATATAACCAACATGGTGTTGCTGATAGGTCCAGGATATTATAGGCTACTGATATAGGTGATACGTCCAGGTCCTCCTACTCCTGTTGCCTTTGCCTCTACTCTACATATTTGTACCTACATATTTGTACATGATTAGTATGTGGTTAAATTCCGCATACTACTTTTTGACATTAATTTTATACGGTAAAAGTGTATGTACAGCACTTAGGTATTTGGTACCATATGTCTAATATTTTTATTTCTGTGTATGTGTATTTCTGTGTATTCCATGCGATTTTCTGTCTCTGACAATAAATAACTTCAACTTTACTTCTACTATGGCAGTATGGTATACAACGAACAGACTACAGTGGCAGTCAGTGTGAAGGAGGATGGGGGGGGGGGGGGGGGGGTGGATTTTCAACAGTCAACACGGGTTTTGTTGAAAAATTATCAAGTACAGTCAAGGACAACTCTAATTTTAGGATCGCATCCTGTGTGCGATGTGCCAATTTTAGGGAAGATTTACATATGGTGGGGCACTGAACTGACCGCAATTAAGAAATGTGTTCTCCAGCGCAAATTGGTCGCATATAAAATAATTATTATTGTTTAGGTTAGAAAACACCTACTGTACACTGTAACCGGCTCCGTTTCCTTAATGTTTTATTAAATCAAATTAATTTAAGTTTTTAAACCAACTAGATATATATATATATATTGGTGTTTGCGGTTATGTTGTCCAATTAACTATAACTATTTACATCGTTGTGTGTAAAGTAGCACTTTGCAGCGTTATTACCCTAGTTTATTTATGTACCGAGCGAGCGCAGGGGATTATCCTGTTTGGGGGCCTCCAAAACCAGGCAGGTTAGTAAAGGAGCAGGTTACAGAGGCGAGTTGAAAGGAACCAAAACAATAAACGTGAGGAATGTTGTAGAATAGAAAACCAAATTTAAAACCAAATTTAATTGAGAATCAACAGTCAGATGTATAGACCTACCGGAACTCTGAATAGACTGGAGGCCCCCAAACAGGATAGAGCCGACCGCAGCGAGATAGGCTTACATAAATAAACAAGGGTCTTTATCGCTGAAAAGTGGCCTTTGCAAGCAATGATATGTATGTAATTTTGTTACATTATGTCAACTTAACAGGGTTCGGTATGCGAAGAAAAGATTTTATGGATACTCATTTATACATTTTAATCATGTACTATATCGAATATAAGTGAAATTTATTAACAGATACACAGTATTAATTATACATTTAAATATAATTAAAGTTTATTGGAAGTTATCTCCTGCATAGATGTGATAAATCATTAATCCATCTTGACTATAGTCGACTGAAGCAAACTTAGTCACCGTCTGTGTCAGTTCAGTTTTACTGAACACTGTCTTCACTTTCTTTCCTATTTTAGTGTCTTCTATTGGACGTTTCGCCATAATGGTATTCAATACGCGTTAAACAATTATTATTTACATACAGTAGCTAGTCCTGTAGTCCCTTCACTGCAAACTGAATAATAAAGCAGCACTCATTAACATAAATGGAAATAATAAATTATGGATTAGGGTAATTGAAGTTGTTTCCATGTCATTGATTACTTTGCAGCGTTCCGTCCTATAGGCCGCAACGCTGCAAAGTTGTACTTTGAAGCGTTACGAGTAATTCAACAGAACGCTGTTAAGTTGACATAATGTAACATATTTCATATCTACAAGCAGTTTCTTCGTATTTATCTAATTCAAGTAAGAGGCTAGTCGCATTTTATGACGCCTTTGAGCGTGCGTGTGCATTCATTCATTTGAATGAACCCAAGCTAAAAATATGTATGTAGTTGCTACAGTAAATGGTTGTTTTGTTAAATATAATTTTAAAATTGTGAACTATGTAGTTTTGTTGGATTTTATTCAATTTTTTACAAAAGGTGTTTAATAACGAAAATAATGATGTTACTTAATTTTCGTTGAACATAACCTAAAACATAATAAAAGTTGTAATTTCTGCATTCATGGACTGGTCATGGTAAAGCCACGTATCGTCTGTTTAGGAAAAATGGCATTCGATGAAAAATTGTTCAGGAAACACTAAAATCCTTATACAGTAAGTCTTTCTTTATTGGTTTAACCAAATTTAATATATTCGGTATCTGGTGAAAGCTATTTATCAGTTCTATCTCATAGTACTTGACATGCTGTGATCGATATACCTGATTGACTAGTTACTAAGGTATTGATTGAGTACGTGCGTTAAACTGGTACAGTAGGTTGCGGCCATTCGTGGCAATGGCACCATCCAATGTCCTTTTTGCCTTTAGTAAATCAACAAATGCCATTTTGCCTTTGGTAAATCAACAAATGCCCTTTTGCCTATAGAAAATCAACAAATGCCCTTTTGCCTTTAGTAAATCAACAAATGCCCGTTTACCTTTAGTAAATCAAGAAATGCCCTTTTGCCTTTAGTAAATCAACAAATGCCCTTTTGTATTTAGTAAATCATCAAATGCCCTTTTGCATTTAGTAAATCAACAAATGCCCTTTTGTATTTAGTAAATCATCAAATGCCCTTTGCCTTTAGTAAATCAATATATGCCATTTTGCCTTTAGTAAATCAACAAATGCCCTTTTGTATTTAGTAAATCATCAAATGCCCTTTTGCATTTAGTAAATCAACAAATGCCCTTTTGTATTTAGTAAATCATCAAATGCCCTTTTGCATTTAGTAAATCAACAAATGCCCTTTTGTATTTAGTAAATCATCAAATGCCCTTTGCCTTTAGTAAATCAACAAATGCCCTTTGCCTTTAGTAAATCAAAATATGCCATTTTGCCTTTAGTAAATCAACAAAAGCCCTTTTGCCTTTAGTAAATCAACATTTTATACATACAAACGCCCTTTTACACCTAAAAATTGCGAAAAAAACTGTATTTTCGCACAACAAATCACATCAGGCTTTAAAATTTCCCCAGAAAGTGGAGGTCGTTGTCAGGAATCCGCATGCATAGAGGCCCTTTTACCAAATGCCCTTTTGGGCTGTTTTGGGATATGAACATGTAAGGTTATTGACCCCAAATGGATTTCTTTGTAAACTGATAGTAACTACTGTACAGTATATTTAAAGCGATGAAACATTACAGAAGATTAGTTTTTACTATAGTTTCCATGGTTACATGGCAACTGCTAATCCATTTTTGATGCGCACCCATTAAAAAGATATTGTGTCATATTGACAATATATTTGGAATGTTGCATGAATTTAGCACAAATTTAACGAATTTGTCAATGGTTTAGAAAACTATTGATATTTGTAAAAATTTAATGAAATTTGCAGTAGAAACGACATTTGAAGACATATTTCAAAGAGTTACCATCGTAACTAGATTCTAAAATCTGCCTCAACGGATTCTCTAATGTCGGTTTAGGGGGGGGGGGGGGGGGGGGGGTAGGTCGAGGTTAGAATTATGTAGGGTCAATATAAAATGGTGTTTTGCAAATGACCTCGTGTTGCCATAGCGAAACGGGACCCAACAATCCACAATTGAACTGGGCATTCGACGGATTCGGAATCACTCGATTTAGCTTAACCCTTTCCCGACCATGGACTACATGGTAGTACATGCAGGGACTGTTCCATGGACTACATGGTAGTCCATGGGTTTTATACTGACATTTAGGCATTCCTATGACGTTGGAACACAAACTGGTGTGTTTTATAGGCAACTGGAGCAGTTAATAAGTAAAAAAAATATAATTTTATAGTACTGTAGTAGGCCTACCAGACCAGTCTGCCCTAGCAACATAAATTTGAAAATGCGAAATTACGGCACTGCTACAGCAGTACAGCTCAATATAGTGCCTTACTGCATACTGCTGTACTGTCTTAGCTGCGCACTTGATGTAAAGTGTCAAGTTTGTACCGATACTAGCGGAATCCGCCAAGGAGCTGGCTACGAGATCGAGAATGAGGAGAGGATGATGATGACGACACCGACAATCAGACAATGACGGAATGAAGCATGCAGGGATAACGATAACAGCGAGGGAGAATGATGATTCCGAAATTGCTGGTTCCGATTCCGATAGAGAATCTGACAGTGATACTGGTACTGTTTGTTATAGATTTGTTATTTCCTATATCTATATATGAGACCTGGGACTGGGGTGGCGTGATATTGCATATGCGGAAGAAAACTCTGATGACACTGCAGTCTGACGGTTGGTTGCAGTGATGTTATCGATACAACTGGAAGCCTACAATCACCCATTGTTCATCACAAGAGAGTATAAACTGATCATTTTGGATAAAATTACATCTCGATATCGGTATACAACAATGTTGCGCTAGTTTATTTACAATTATGTTGTCGGGTCTGCTGGGTAAATAACAAAACATTAAATAAAATCAGATTTGTATGTGTTCTATTTTACGGTATTCTGCTATTTTTTACGATAAACCAAGATTGTGCCCTGGCGGTTTTGGTAATTACCAAACTCACAAGCTGTGAATTGCTGTGAATTAATTTGTTATTAATTATAATATTAATGTTCACAATTCTATGTTGATTCTAAAAAACTAAAAACTGGGTTCGTAGGACCACCACAACCGAAGTTATGCACAGCTAAATTACAATAATATTTTTTTCTAAAATGTTGGAGCACTGGCGGGCACTAAATTTTAGATCCCTGGTCGGGAAAGGGTAACCCGTTGGATTCCAGCCATTACCTTCGCCATCACTATTTCGGCAAAAACGAACCTGACTAATGTCATTTCTCGAGAAAGATTGCAAAATTTCGTAAGGTTTAAATTGTAGCCTACATTTTACGTGTTCTAGATCATGTTAGCTATCTGAATATAAAAACATTATTATAAAAACATTATTGCTTTTCGTGTACTAAAATTAGAACAAATTTTCTTTAAGGGTATAGTATAGTTGGTACTACTTCGCCCTGTCGACACCCCCTGTTGTCATTTATTGTAGTTTGGTTCGGTATCGCTTTCCTTCACCAAATCTGTTTTTAATATGTGTTTTTACCGTTATTGTTATTTGTGCCACTACACTTTGTAAACATAAATCATTGTTACTATGACAACCATTGATAGTTCTAGAACACCATATATATGTTATTTAACTATTCAAGAACATAAATAAAATAAAATGTAATGTTCTAGAACATATAGCTAGTAATTTTTGAAATTCAAAAGCTAGAATTTAAAAAAAATAAATTTTTTTTTATTAAATTTAATGTTATAAATGTTATAATTTCAGGTAGCTAGTATTTTTTGTGGCAACTAATAAAAAATTAAAAAATTAATGTGAACAAAAAGTGAACAGAAACTTTAAAAATGTCAGTATTTATATCGTTATTTATGTTGTTAATATTTTAAATTGTAATTATTGTAAAAATTGTTAAAAGTTGCAATCTGAATTTTTTAAAATTACTAGCTAATTTAAAATTAATAAATAACTAGCTACATGTTCTAGAACATTACTACTACTACTACTAGGATCGGCATCCTGCATTGCAGCTGCATTTTTAAGAATGCTGTGCCGGCTTGTCGACAAAATTGCGACGCCACAACTCCTTATCACCCATGACATTTGCTAGATCATCCGCATCTTCAAGGCCAGTGTCCTTTAAGATGCGTCTCAAGAAAGTCATGGGCTGTCCACCATGCTTATTCACTCCATGAGGCTGCCAAAGTACAAGATTATGCACTGGCTACTCCTCACGGCGAAAGCAATGTGCTGCAAAGCGGAGGCGATTTTGTTCTAGTGTCAAGCTTGGGGGAACCAATGAGACACCTCCAATGTTATATAGTGTCTGGTTGGAGATGTGTGCATTGTACTTGACACAATGAACCCGGCGTAGCATTCTTGTGAATGTGCCATCCAGAGATTTGGTGTCCTCAGCAGTTAGAGCCCAGCATGGACTCCCGTAGAGGAGTACTGGAACTACTGCTGCTCTAAATAATCGGACCTTAAGTTTCCGATTAATTCTCGGTGACTTCCAAATCCTGGAAAGCCTATTCAAGGCTGCCCATGCCTTTCCCTTACGTATTCGAAGGTCCTCACCTGACTTCCGGATCCATGATCCCAGGTAACAGAAGTCATCCACATACTCAAGCATACCATCTTTTGAGCTTATGCTCATCCGATCAGAGACTTGCTGAGGACTTTCAAAGTTAACTGTGAAAATTTTGGTCTTTCTGGAGTTAATAAAAAGACCAACACTAGAAGCAGCATGTTCTAATGAGCTGAGAAGCCGTTGGGCTCCCTCCCTATAGTGACTCTGAGAGTACTCCTAAGTAATCAGCAAAGTCTAGATCATTTAGGTACTTGGCAGGATTTCCTCGACTTCTGGAGCCAGTAGGTGGAGTTACCATCATCCCATCATCATTATGATCATCTAAGGACATACGTAGAACATAGTCAACCACAATTATGAACAAGAAAGGCGCAAGTGAGTCTCCTTGGAGGACTCCTCATAATACTTCAAATGGTTCTGTGTCACCGTCAACAGTAGACACAAATGTTGTCGAACCTTCGTATACTGATCTGATTGCTGCAATATAATGAAAGTATGCTGAACATACGTGAGCGAGAGACTGAATCAAAGGCCTTGAGGAAATCAACAAAGATAACAGCCAGATGCCTGTCTTTCTTTTTTGATAACTCTTCAATTATCCTTCTAAGTGGGACTCTTTTTGTTCTGTACATGTCTACTATGATGAGATAGATGAGCTTTAAACACTCAGGTAATTTTAAAGACATCAGGAGGAACACCATCTACTCCACTGGCACGATTGGTCTTAATGCTCTTTGCAGCAGCCTTCACTTCTGCAAAGGAGATATCGCCAATGGGAATATCTGGGAGTACAGACTCAGACACATTTACTTCTATAAAGTTATCAGGCAATACCCTGTCATTATTGAGGAGATTTTCAAAGTGGGCCTTCCAACCATTGCGGCGATCGGCTGGTGATTCAGCCTTAACCTTGGTGGTTGGTTGGCTTTTCCGACCAGTAAGCAAGTTAATTGATTTCCATGCCTGGGATGATTGCCTGCTGTCGTCAGCCTCATTGATGACACCAACCTGTTGGTTTATTA
This sequence comes from Nemertoderma westbladi, assembly GCA_032718475.1. Classification (NCBI taxonomy): domain Eukaryota; kingdom Metazoa; phylum Xenacoelomorpha; order Nemertodermatida; family Nemertodermatidae; genus Nemertoderma; species Nemertoderma westbladi. Next base: position 10,853 of record JAUCBJ010007683.1, read on the forward strand.
GCTCCTGTAGATTAACAGAGTACTGCCTGTTCAGGGACCTAGATGCAACCTTAACTGCATTCTTGGCCGCTGTAGTCTGTTTGAGTCGGGACTCTTTCTGCGCCTTAAAGAGGTCATTTAGGCACTTCTGAATTTTGTGGTCAGTCCAGGGGCCCTGTTTCGAGGGTATACATGAACTGTTTCTGCAGCTGCTAACTTAACTGCTTCTGTGAAGGCAGTATAGCCCTCACAGTGATCTGCCGCCTCAGAGGCAAGAACCTCATACCTGTTGCTCAGCTGTAGTGTGAAGCTGGATCTTACACTTGGCTGTTGCAACAGAGAGAACCAGTCATGCCGCGGCAAGACAGATTTCGTTGTTCTGCTAGCACGCAGACTAAGTCTTACCTTGGCTTAACAATAAGGCGGTGATCACTGGAGAAGGGTCGAAGTGTAAATGCATTGCAATCTTGTACAGAGCTCCTGTATTTCCTAGGAAACAAAATATGGTCTATCTGGGACTTGTGACCACTGGGTCCACTATGAGTCCATAGCTTTCCAGTTCGCTTCTTGAACTGGGTTACAGCCGAAAACAATCCATTTCCAGAGATAAAATCCTGAAGATGGACGGAATTTCGGTTAACACTATCGCTATAGAACCAGGGAAATGTAGGGAGGATGAGGGGATGTAATTCTACATGTTCTAGAACATAATATTTTATTTATGTTCTAGAATAGTTAAATAACATTTATATGGTGTTCTATAACTACTAATGTTGCCGTAGTAACAATGAATAATGTTTAAAAGTAAAGTGGCGTACGGAACCGTAGCCAAAATTTGTGTTTTACTTGAACCCTGAATTGAATTGAAGCCCCTGATCTAGCCTATTATTCGAAAGCAATAATGCATTTGTCTGTATAAACTAGGCCTAGTATAAAAATACAATAATTTCTAGAACCTCGCTAACGCTCGGGAAAAAAAATCATCGAGAATAGTGAAAATAAGTTATACTGTTTTCCCATGTAATAAATAATTATTCTGTATCACGTGTTTAATTAGGCTCCAGCTAGGATCATTATACCTTACATGGAAGTATATAGTAAATGTTTTGGATGATTTGGATAGGTAATGATGATTTCCCAAAAGTGACCCCAGAATGTTTTTACTCACTATTATTCCAATGGGAAAAGCCCCGGTTTCAAGTTATAAAGACGTCTACATCGTAACGATAATTATGTTTTGTAGAGTTAAATTAATTTAAAAAAATATTTCAATAAAAATCCATTGCATCCAGCATCATTCTTAAATTCCAGGTTGTATGATAATATATTTAAAACAACATTCCAAAATTACACGAGGTGTATTAATTTCACCGTTCAGCCAAATGCATTCAATAAATAACATAATAAATACAATAAGTGAATATGTGGAAGGAATAAGTGGAAGGAACCGGTGAATAAGACACCGGTTCCGGTTATGTAAGGTTAAAGGTAATGGGAACATGTACCATTATTTCGTCATTCGCAAAGGTTAATTTATTACCACTAAAATACATGAAAGTAATTGGATGGATTGTCTCTACCGCTCCTTGGGAAAATTTTTTAATTGCAAATTACACAAAATCATCAATGATGCAAGCTGGGCATCAGTGGGTTTATTGATCACAATAAAATTTCCTATACCAAAATCACCCAAAACATTTACTATATACTCCCATCCAAGGTTTAGTGAAAAGAAAGGCATACTGCCGGACTATTAGGCCACACGATTGGCTAATAGCGAAGCAGCAGGCGTTGGGGGAATGCGTGGCGGGTGGGCTGCAGTGCAGTGGTAGCCAGTTGAAAAATAAAGTTTTTTTTCAATCATTTTGTGATTTTGAGTGTCGAAGGCATAATGCTAGGTGCTTCCCTGTAATAACTATTTACATAAGTAAAGATTGATTTCATTTTTAAAATTATTCCAGAATTAATTTCCTTTACCTGCTTGTATAGTGATAAATCATACCTTAAATATGGACCAAAAGTCCTTATTGACTGCTGGCAATAAAAATGAAACACACAGAAATGTTTCTAGAACCGAAGCACTAACAGATGACCTGACAGTTCTTATGGAGGACGGCGATTCAACGGACATTGAGTTCGTTCTCGGCCCAGATGGCGTTCGCATTTACGCCCACAAGGTAATCATATGGGCACGATGTCGGACATACCAGACAAAGTACGAGAAGGAATTATTCCACCCTTCACACAAACACCTAACAGTGAAACAACCGAGATACGATCCTGATATATTCAAGATTGTTCTAAAGTACATCTACACCGGTAGCATTACCATAGTGGACTCTATGGTATTCGAGTTGTTGGCCTTGGCGCAGGATTTGGGTTTAACACAGTTATCCGAGGAATGTACCACCCATCTATTGTTTATTATGAATACTGAAAACGTCTGTTATCTTTACAACATGTGTATGATACTTTTAAATGCCGGGAACTTTGACCAAGAGTACCGAGATACAATGCTATGTAAACTGATTCAGTTTATAGGTAGGTTTGTCATAATATTATTATTTTTTGAGCTTCTTTTATTTAAAAATGATGATTGTTTGGACAACTGTGAACTTTAAGTCAAGTATTATGATTGTTTATTTAAGCATGATTGTCAAGCTTGAGTGTTATCTAAGCAGGGCCACGGATGAATTATTAAAACGGATGAAATTTGTTGTATTATTTTTCTATTTTCTAGAAAAGATAAATTTTCTAACATATCTTAGCTACTGTATTATGGAAAACAAAGTTTCTGTTCCAAAACAAAATTAATATTTTTAGATAAAGATCTATTACAGTACAACTACTGTATTACAAAATATTAGGTAATATTTTCGGAATTAGTTCCGTTCTCTTACTACCCCAGTAAGAGAACGGAACTAATTCCGAAAATATTACCTAAAATTTCCTAAAACATTAGGAAATTTAGTGGCTTGGTTGTAGAAATGAAAGGATGACATTGTATCATTACAAAATTGTAAATGATATTTCTACATCTATGATGGCTTGAGTTTAGTATTAAATTATTTGCTTTGTTTTTTTGTACAATACTGTATGTTTGCAGGGGAGAACGCCAACGAATGCGTGCTGTCCCAGTCATGGCTGGAGTTATCCTCGGATGCCATGGTAGGACTCTTCTCTTCCGATATGTTCGTCCTAGAGGAAGCCGAGGTCTGGCGTGCGGCGATCAGATGGGCATGTTACCAAGGGAAGTGTAACATTCGACTCGAAACTTGGGATGACGCGGTCAGGGAGAGAATCAAATACCTTATGGAGCCGCTGATTCCATATATACGATTTCTTTTAATAGAATCGAAGATATTTGCCAAGGAGGTCGAACCAACGAGAATAATTCCCAACGAGATTCTCCTAGAGCGATACAAACTCGCCGCTATTCCGACCCGTGTCTGGGAGTTGGGCTGCGAGATGCGACTGCAGCCCAGGATCGTATACCGGCTGTTCCGAGACACGGAGATCCTTAGCAACCAATACCGGCCTCTGCAGCGCTACCTAGCGATGTGGTACGGTAACATGCAGCAGGAGTGGCGACTGCTGTGTCGGGGGTCGCGCGACGGGTTTACGGGCGCCGCGTTCCATCAGCTGGTCGACGGGTACGCACCGACCTACACAATCATACAGGGAACAAACGGGAACATCGCCGGTGGATATTCCGACGTGCCGTGGGACTCTACCACCAAGCTGACGGGAAGAGCGAAGAACGAGGGGAAGTTCAACGAGTCCAACAACGCGTTTCTCTTCTCTTTGGTCAATAAGGAGGAGTTCCCACCCATGCAGTTCCCGATACAGCAGCCGGCCTACGCGGTCTGCAGTCACCCCGATTACGGGCCCACGTTCGGGGCTGGTCCCGACATTATGTTGGCTAGCAACTGCAACACAAACAACGCGTCTCGCAGTCGCTTCCCGCACACTTACACCGCCAGGGACATGCCGGGATCCATGCTGATGGGCGACGTGGCCTTCGCCGTCCACGACTACGAGGTCTACACCCTAAGGGAATCCGTGTCATCCGTTGTCCAGGGGATGAAGGGGAAAAATCAATAAATATACTGAATTTGTAATTCTGTTACGAATTTTAATTGGTTCGGAGCAGGATAGTAGGATAGCAGGGCGAAGAGGTAACCACTAAACAGGATAGTAGGATAGCAGGGCGAAGAGGTAACCACTAAACTGGATAGTAGGATAGCAGGGCGAAGAGGTAACCACTAAACAGGATAGTAGGAGAGCAGGGCGAAAAGGTAACCACTAAACTGGATAGTAGGAGAGCAGGGCGAAAAGGTAACCACTAAACTGGATAGTAGGATAGCAGGGCGAAGAGGTAACCACTAAACTGACCAGCCTGTTAAATAAACATTAAACACGACCGATACAGTAGGCCTACTGTAAAATAAAGTGCCAGATGATTTTCCCTGTTTCAAGTAAATTTAGGCCCGGTTTCTCAAACAAAGTGCCCACTTATCCTACTGTAAAATGGCCACTTAATAATTTTAAATGCCCACTTTGTTAAATGGCCACTGAGTTTAAGTTAAGTGTTGTCTTTCATAAAAAGATAACGAGCACTTAACAAAGTGACCACTTTAATAATTTAAGGTAAAATTTATCCTAAACTGAAAGTTGAATTCAGTAGTTAACGGTAGCTAACAGTTCAATCAGTTAAATATGATCATATGTGAATGGAAGATCAATTTAATTTATTTTTATTACGTCTGAGCAAAGGGTGTGAACAAAACAAAACCCAAGACTTTAAATAATAATACATAATTTAAATAATAATAATTAAATAATAAAATAATTTAACCTAGCTAGACCACGAATAATAACTACCATCAAAAATCTATATATTTTTGCCACGGGATATTCTAGAACATTAATTATGTCAAAATCTGCATAAAAACAGCTAAAAAAATATTGAAAATGAATACGGTTCTGCGTGGTTTGCTGGTAGCTCAGTTGGTTGAGCGCCGGGCCTGCAATCTATTGGTTGTAGGTTCAGCCCCGCCAGGGTCCACTCAGCCTTTCATCCACTGGGGTCGATAAAATGAGTACCAGTTAAATAACTGGGAGCAAATCTTGGGATATGAGTAGCGCCCACCCCTACCTTCGGGTAGCAGCTATCGAAAGAGGAGCCTTCGGGTCGCCTCCGGCTTCAGCCGACTGTTTGCTTTTACGGATCTACGGATATCTTCCCAATATTTTACAGACGATATAAAATGCCCTGTAGTGGTTCAGTAGAACTCAATAAAATTAAATGGCGCAAAATGACCGCAAACACAACATAAATCGTAGTGGGTCTGAAAATTAATTTAATTTAATTAAAAACATTAAGGGAAAGGAGCAGGTTACAGTGACGGTGTTTTCTAACCAAAGCAATAAACTATACATTATTTCATTTGCGGTCAATTTGCGCTTAAGATCACTATTTTCACTTACGGTCAATGTGCGCCACGATCTGACTTGTAGGGGATTTAATTGAGTTTGATATTGTTCACTCTCGATTTTCGTCAATGCCTATTTTATTTACTGAAACAAAGGCCATAACATTACCGGCACAATGCAAACTGTATTTTTTTTATTTACTTAAGACTTGTGGCATGATAAGGTACATACCTCCCAGGGTTACTTAAGTTCTCCCTTAAATGTGAAACTTTAAATGGTCATTTAACTTTTGAGAAACTGCAAATAAATTTAAGGGGGCACTTAGTAACAAAACACTTAGTTTAAGAGCCCAATTTAAGTTAAGTGAGTTTTGAGAAACCGGGCCAAAGTTCTTTTAATTTAATTTGATGACCAAATAATTCGCCCATGTAAAGAATACCAGGATTTCACTTTTCGGTCGACTTTTTATTGGAATTTTATATATGAAGATTTTTTATTTTTTTTAATTTATCTTTATTAAGTGTTTTATAGCGCTTATTTATGTCTTATAACCTGTACATATACTAATTCGTTTATTGTTTTGGTTAGATTCAGCCCTTCTGTAACCTGTGGTTTTGGTGAAAACCTGGTATTCTTCACATGGGGGTAACTGCAAAGTGAAATATAACGGCAGAAAGTCTGGTATTCTTCACATGGGCCAAATAATTAAAGAGATCCATATGAAAATATAAGATTCACACAAGAAGCCAAAAATAGTAATTTTCCGAAGATTAAAAAAAATCGTGATTTCCAGCTCTTATTTATGATAAAATTATACTAAAAGTGTAGAATAAATTGTATTCAGTGTAAGAATACTAAAGCATTTATATAGCGGCACCATTACAATATAACGTTGCTTACGTTATAAACAACAAAATGTCAAATATCATAAAATGAATAATGATAATGAAATATAAAAAAGGCGACAGAAACCATGTAGGCCTACAGTACAGTAGAAATTAGAGCAAAATTATAAATAAGAGTAAAATCAGAACCACTGCACCAAGGACAGCTGCACAGGTTATACATTTGGGGCGTCTGTTATATCCATTTATAAAAAGATGAGTTTTATTTAACTCCTACAGTAGGATAAACTCATAGGGCACACAAGGGATACATATCAGGATATAAAACCGCGGGAAATTTTATCCTTTAATCCTTATTTGCACTACAGTCAGTAGCTTCGTACATGTTAGCCCGAGGCAATGTTTAAAGAATCCGCCCCCCCCCCCCCACCCCCCCGAAATACAATGTAATTGATAAATTATTTTAGGTTTTATTATACAAATGTAGCAGCTTGGTCTAGTGGTGACATTACTGTGCTTCTGATTAGGGAGCCCGGGTTCGATCCCTAGATGGGGCAGCACTGTTTGGTCACAGTGCTTTAAATGCTGCAGCCTAGCCCAACCCCGGCTTTCATCCTTCAGTGGTCGATAAATGGGAACCAAGGCAACTTGGGAAATAGAGTGGAAGGGTTTACTGTGGAAGATCACCCATGGTGGTGAACAGGCATTCATTTAGGAAACAGAGTGGAAGGGTTTACTGTGGAAGATCACCCATGGTGGTGAACAGGCATTACTTTGGGGAACAGAGTGGAAGGGTTTACTGTGGAAGATCACCATGGTGGTGAACAGGCATTCCTTGGCTTAACGAGCCTAAAAGATTCTCCCATTCATTATACAAATGTTCGATATTTTAAATTCGTAAATAATTCGTAAAATAAATTAATGATAAATTTTGGGACACTTTTTTTACACTTTTTTAAAAATTTTTTTTATATACGGATATTTTATGTATAAAATATAATAGCTAATTAATCGTTAGGCCTACTTGTAATTTATCATTTAAGCTGTTTGGTTAAACCTTCATACCAAGAAGAACACGCATAGTCCATGTGACACTGTATTAAAGAAGAGCAAAGTAACTTGCGGGAGTCGGTGTTTAAACTATTTTGGTTTCTCTATAGAAACCTAAGCCTACTGTTAACTTTCGAGAAAATATTTTTCACTGTACTTCCTCCTGATAAGCAGTTATCCAATGTGGCGCCTAGATATTTAACTTCCTTTTTATTTTCAATCTTATGTCCATTACTAGTGACTTCAAACTTAGTTACCTTCTTTAACTTTCTTTTGGAACCAAACAAAATACTTTCAGTTTTACCGTAGTGAATGGATAGCTTATTATCAACCAACCATTCATTACAGGATTCTAGAACTGCACTTAACTTTTGGGAAATATGGATAGGATCTTTATGAGAGAAAATAAGAGCACTGTCGTCGGCATATAAAATGAGTTTAAAATCGGGATCTATACTACTTATCATATCATTTACATAGCATACAAAAAGCAGAGGACCTAATATACTACCTTGCGGTACACCGCAGGTAATCTCTTGTACAGTAAACTGACTGACTGACACATAAACACCAAACCCTCGCATTCATCATCGACCAATCAAAATAGACTTTTAAATTCACTGCCAAGAAATCGTTTGGAGAAATCGTTATCAAATGCCCCAGTCTCAGTAATATTTTAGTATTATGGCTGCTGTATTTTGCAGATAGGGGGGAAACTGAATGCAATAAAAATTCAACCCTCTCTAGGGGAAATTTGACGCAAATAACAGATGATTATTTTATTTTATTTATTTATTGACTAAATGGGGTAAATAATAATATTGAAAGTACGCCACAGGAAAGCCATTAAGTCCAGCAAAAAAAATATACAGTTTAAAGTGACACGAAACAGACAGAATCCAGACAGAATTCAAAAATAAAACTGTAACCTGTTCTATTGTGTTTGGTTTATTGTTTTGGTTAAAATAACGTGTCACTGTAACCTGCTCCTTTCCCTGTTTTTGAGAATTGAACATTGAGGCGGGATATAAATTCTCCAAGACGGGTTTTGCGTCCAGTTCCACCCCCCCTCTCGTATTTTGATATATTCACTATTCATGCAATGTTACCATCCCTGTCTGAGATTCTATCTATAAATCAAATTTTCTCTATGTATATTTATCTTAACAATATTTCTTTGAAGCAGACATAACGTAGTGTTTAAATGGGGAATTAAATATATGATTTAATTTAATTATTGACATCAGGATGTGTTTGTTTGTACCACATTGACCTTCTATGGGTTTTTGTAACGGGAAAAATCAGGCTTTAGCACACGAAACTATAAAATTTATTATGCCTTCTTGGAGTTGGAACTTGTCAAGATGATGATGTGAGGAATCTTTTACAAGCAAATTAACTCCTATGCCACCACAGCCAGTGAGCCAGATTGGGGGGGGGGGGGGGGGGGACCAAATTTTCGCCCCCCCCCCCCCCCCCCAACCATCAACGAAATAAAAAATAATTTAAATCAAAACTTGTATAATGTGAGTGCGGGGTTGTGTGAGTGCCACCGAGAATAAAATTTACTCAAAACATTTACATATCTCTACTACTACTACTACGATCGGCATACTGCATTACAGCTGCATTATATATATTATATAATTAGATTAGCATTATATATTAAGAATGATGTGCCGGCTTGTCGATAAAATTGCGCCGCCATAACTCCCTATCACCCATGACATTTGCTAGATCATCCGCATCTTCAAGGCCAGTGTCCTTTAAGATGCGTCTCAAGAAAGTCGTGGGCTGTCCACCATGCTTATTCACTCCATGAAGCCGCCAAAGCACAAGATTATGCACTGGCTGGTCCTCACGGCGAAAGCAATGTCCTGCAAAGAGGAGGCGGTTCCGTCTAAGTGTCAAGCTAGGGGAGACTAATGGAACACCTCCAATGTTGTATAGAGTCTGATTGGAGATGTTTTCATTGTACTTGATATAGAATTATATTCCCTAAATGCCGTGGATTTTCAAAATTTATTTTTATTCGAATTAACTTTGTAAAGATTGCTTTGAGTTCTCATTCGTATTGGTTCTATCATTTGTACATCTATCGGTCAAGTGGTTCAGTAGCTCAGTCGGTAGAGCGTTGGAAATTATATGTGTAGTAGGTATTGAGTTCGAATCCTAGTAAGTGCGAATTATTTTTTGTACAGAATTTCAACTCATTTAAATTAACCGCTACAAATTAATTGCATTTGTCTGTACCAATGAGACTGTAGTTATTTGATTGTAACCAATGTCGTGCAAGTTATATATTAGCTGGACCAATAGCTATCTTTAAAAACATGTTAGAACCCATAGAACAATCGAGAATTTTCTCGATTGATTGCGGCACAAATTTGGTATATAAAGGTGCGATTTCGTTCATTAGTTCACCTACTTCAATCTCAATTGCTGATCTACCTTAACTTTCTGTCTTATTTCAGATTACATTGTTTATTGTATAATAGTTATTATATCTTTTGTAATAAAAGTCAGAAATACTAGTCACATCTCAGCCTTTTTCTATCTGTTTTATCATGGATTCACTACGGTGAACAAACTCAGGGACAGGATGGCCGGCTAGAGATCGGGCCGCAGCAATGAACGGGAACATCGGGGGAATGTAGACGAGAGACAACCCGCAATACCATCTAGAGTTATTCGCCCATCGCCTGAAAGGTTAGACAGCGTTCGATCCTTGCTACCTAAGTGTAAGACCAAAAGATCAAAAAGGTAGACGTAGTGACACGCTGTAAGCCTAAAATTACATCAAAGGGACTGTACTGTCTTGATTCAGGAAAAACCGCAGTAGACCTTCATATTCCTACGGGGGGGAGAGCGCAGGCAGATACTAGTACGCAGATAGGACGTAGGCACACCGGTACGAAGCATACACATTGGTTAGGGTGCAGCAAACTGTACGCTTAACTCTTGCTAAGTACAGGTGCGTCTGTGACTATTTGCCGTACAACGGTGTCCATTGCATTAGAACTTGTAGGCTAGGGGGGTTGCTGTGTTTTCACCTGAATTAGGATTGTACCGTTCAGGCGGTAGGGCAGTTTACGTACTAGGCGCAAATAAATTGAGGCTATTAGGGATACTAACATCTACCGTGTCCCCGCCAACGCCCTAATAGGAAGTTACCCGGACTACCTGGGTGACTAAAATTCTAGATAGGAGCCAGGATAGCTATTAGTACCCGTACGCCTACAGTAGTAAACTAACACATCTCTTCTTAGTATCAGGGACCTGGTACCTAAAATTGCCGAATTCTGGGCGTAGTATTAACCTTATGCCTGAATTTGAGTCCTGGAAATACGCAAGAGGGGAAGGAACCTTATCATTCGTGAGTATTGGACCTACAAGTTACAAAATTAGAATATTCGTAAAATGCACACCGTACCCAGTAATTATATATGTGAAGGAGCAAAACTGCTTTTGACCGTTCAGAATTAACACACGCGCGTTAGAAATTATTTACACCTCAAAATATATAAAATTAACTTTCGTCCTTACTGCACTTTGCTCGCTAGTTAGACATCTCCAAATATCTGCCTCTGTACCTAGCTAGCGTCCCTTTGCCCAACCATATAAATCACACCGCGGCAAAGTATACGAGCCTCTTAGTCCGTCAGTGAGTCAGCCTGATTTTAGGATTCGCTGCGCGGGATTTTGTTTTATCGAAGTTTGTCTGCTCGTAGACTGTTTTCTGCCTCACCGGTTATAAGAGATCGATACTGCAATATATTCGCTTACTTAGAGTTTACTGTTTTGGTGAGAAGGTCGGATTTATGATTTGATTCACAAACTTTACAGTAGGATATTGCAGGTATTGTTGCTGTCTCTTCAATTAGTAGGAATATGTTTTACTGAACTACGGTTCAGTAGGACTAAAGTTATTTGAAAATTTGTATTTTGAGGTAAAAATTTGTATTTGATTAGCTAAGTGCTAATTTTTGAAATAAAAATTTGATTTGAACCGCGTGTAAAATATTTGGAATTGAATACCGGTGTTTAAAAGGGTTTAAATACCATATTGTACCGGTACAAAATTTTCGTAAAGTAAAACCTAACTCTTTTGTTTTTCAGGATTCAGAACTCATTTCTAGACTGTAACGGGAGCAAGACCGTGTTTAGCAAGTTTGGGAGATAGATAACTCAACAACTTTGGTTGGGAAAATCGCGTTTCGTCCGCAACGCTGAAAACGGAAAGGTTCACGTCCGGTTTGTATCTGGGGATCTGTTTTTCTGGAGAATTATTGGAGTGGGTGAGTTCGAAAAGTTGCATAAATAAGTTAGGCATTACCGTATTAGTTAAAATTATTGTGGGTTCCACTGTCTCAAGTATTTATGCATTCCGTATGATTTCTTTGTTCATTGCTGAATTAGTCCGTATTATTGTATTTAATTTACCTTTTGATAACGCATATCGTTATCCGATTTATTTGTTATAAAATTGGCCGCTAGGCTAATTTTATTATATACTTATTCCGTGACATTTATTTGCTGTAAAATTGGCCGTTTAGGCTAATTTTATCCATCTGCTATAAAATCGGCCGGTAGGCTAATTTTATAAGACTGTAATTAGTACCGTTTTGTACAAATACGGTAAACTCGATACTTTAACACTCACTTTACTTGACTTACAACTACCGAAATGAGTGACAAACAAGACTATACGAAGAATACACAAACCGACTATGACTCATGCGACGGAGATAAGTCAGCAGCGGAAGAACAACAGGGGAAGACTCGCGAGCCTACCGAACCTACACCGTGTGCGTCACCAGTACATCCAACGGGAGTACCGGATGCCGTAGTACGAGGTGACGGCAGGACCGAGGACTTTCTAACTGTTCCGCAACCTAGATATAGGGAAACGGACATGGTAAGTTCAGTAGGAAGCCAGGAGAGCGTAGTTAGAAGCGTCGGCGGTTACATGGCGCATATTACCAGAAGTATTGGAGAAGGCCAACGCATATTAGACGGGTTGACCGCTCCGATGTCTCGATTCGAGTTCTACACCCTCCAGGTTAGAGTACAGAGTAAAGTATATAAGTCCGTAGATAATCTAGTTGGCCTACAAGATCTAGCTAGACAGAGACAGGACATGGATACTCAACTTAGAATCCTCGAGAAACTAATGATCGCTAGAGAGAAACTGATTCAGTTTAAGTCGACGATTAGACAGATACAACAGGAACAAGCGGACCAGTTGTTAGGTGAGTCAGTCTCGGACGAATTATTACAGCCCGAGGAAGAACAGGAATTGTACCGATTGGATGGACAATTGAAACATCTGACGGACCACTTACGTATGTGCGGCGAAGACGTCAGCGATTCGGAAACCGTGCCGGAATATACGAGGGAAACTTCACCCGTACGAATCGAATCGGCACCGGGAATACTGGACCAATCGTTAGTGAGTATTCGCAGCGAAATTGGCGAGATAAGTATAGTGACGTCAGAAATTTCCAGACAGCAACAACAGCACGACAGACAACAACGAGAAGCGGAGGAACAAGCACAACTGTTGACGGCACAAGCAGCGATGCAAGAAGAGAAACTACGCGTTGCGAATGTTGCAAGAATCTCTCATCTGCAAGAACAAGCCGAGTTGGAAGCAGCTGAGATGGAAAGGTTGGAGCTAGAAATAGCACAGCGAACAGCGACAGCTGAGTTAGCGCAACAAGCGGCAGCAGCTGAGTTAGAACGACAAGCAGCAGCAGCGGAGTCGGAGCGACGAGCAGCAACAGCGGAACTAGAGCGACGAGCAGCGGAGTTGGAAGAACACAAGCGAGTTTCGGAGGCAAGAGCTGAAATGAAAAAACGGCAAATAAAGGCTCAATCAGCGATAAGACAAGCGGAGCTCGAGGCGCAACAACAACAGACGGAACAACGCGAGAAGGAAGTTAAACTTCATTTCGAACTCGGAAAGAAGGCGAGAGAATTAGCCAACGCGAAGGAAGATCTGGATCTACAAGCCCGCGATCGATCGATGAGATCTCGAGATGGACACGATCTAGACCAGTTAGAGGTAAGGCACCGCCAAATCCAGGAACGAATGAAGGAAGGTTCGGTAGGGGCACCTGGACGAGAAAGACAATTAGTTAAGGACTTATGTCAAAGATTCCCTCAGGTAACTCCTATGTTTGCACCTGTTACGACTAAGGAACCTGTTTCGATTGCTGGTAGCAGTGATATCTCTCCTATCCATGGTGTGACGGAACACAGGTTTGTTATTCCGGACAAGTTTATACCTTCAAGAGCAACGTCGTCGCCTATTCCGAAAGTCAAGGTAAGTAACCCGCCGATTACAGATCGTAGTAGTTTGTTGACTGGACCTGCACTACTGACGACTAAACAGGTGAGTCCACCGTCGACACCTAAACCTGTTACGCACTACGCTTACCCAATGACGTTTAGGCCAACAAGGCCTTTGGATTCAAATGCTGTTATTCGCCCACCGGTTCAGTTTACATCGCAATCTACGACTTCGAGGAAGACTTGTGAGCCTACCGAACAACGGAGACTAGTGGAAACGCGACCGTTCAACCAGTGTACATCGCAATCTACGACTTCGAGGAAGACTTGTGAGCCTACCGAACAACGGAGAACAGCGACGCGACCGTTCAACCAATTTACATCGCAATCTACGACTTCGAGGAAGACTTGTGAGCCTACCGAACAACGGAGATCAGTGGACGATGTTCCGAAGCGAAACGTTAGAATTCGTACGACGCAACGGACGCGAGCACGTCGACCACCATATCCAGATGATAGTAGTACTTCGAGCGAATCGGATTACCCGAAACGCGAGGTATTTAGAACAGGGGCGGCCGATGAATACAAACGCGAGCGTTCAGACAACTCCTTTGCAGACAATCCTCCACAGAATACACCAACACAGAAGGCGTTACAACCAACGGACGCAATTAGTACACAACAGTTCGCCGACATCCTGCGACCAGTTGTTAACAAGTTGGCTCAGATCGAGGAACGTCTGGAGGAAGGTTACACCGACAGTTCGAGAAATTCCGAATTCGAACACAATAGACACCCGAAGGAACCACAAAGACCGGTACCTTCAAACCCCACATCGTATCAGGGAAAAGCGCCAAGAAGGGATATCAACCAAGTTACCAACCAAGGACGCGAAACTCTGAACGTTGCCGAGGAGATAGCGAAATTCGCAGCCAGACAAGGATTGCCGGTACAACAACCACCGAAGTTTTCTGGTAGCTCAAAACACTGGCATACTTTCGTAGACTATATCGAATCCCAGATCGCCGTGTGCGCCTTTACATCACGGGAGAAGTTTAATTACCTGCTTCAAACGTTGTCAGGAGAACCTAAACGTTTGGCGGAGACTTTCGTCGGTGTACCGGACGCTTTCGAACTAGCGTACGATCGTTTAACTTCGATATACGGAGGTACAGTTAGTATGGCCAGGTCAGTAATAGAGGAACTCTGTAAGGGAGGGGCTATCACTAAACCCGTCGACTTATTAAAACTAGCTGACGAGATCAAGAACGCTATCACTACCTTAAGATCAATTGGACAACTTGATTACGGGAATACCCCTACAGTCCTATTAAAGATCATAGGACGACTCCACCATCGACTTCGTCGGGAGTGGAGGAAGGTCGAATACCAGCGAGAAGAGCGGGGAGGATTCTTAAAATTAGAAGATGTGTACCTTTTAATATCCAGGGAGGCAGTAGTAGAAACTAGATCTAACTACACCGACCAGCACATCGTGGCAGAAGGGATCACATTGCCATCCTCCAACCGACAAAAACCCCAGACAACATCCACTAAGACGGCCACTTACACCACACCGACGGAATCACGACAATTCTCGGACGGTAGTAGGGTATCTGCGCCCATTGGGACAAAACAGACGAGACAACAACTCGGTACCGACTTCAGCGGCTGCCAATACTGCGAGCATCTAGGCAAGCGGTATATCGGTCACAAGTTACGAGGTTGTCGACAATTTCGCGAGTTGAACTCGGAAGAACGAAGGCTGCAAATACGGCCACTGGACTCTTGTTGGCGGTGTACGCGACACGGACACGTCCGTAAAGATTGCCCAAATACCGACACTTGTCCATCCTGTGGACGCAACCACGACGGTCTGCTCCACACAGACAGCCACACGCCGACAAAACGCTTCGCCAGGGAACACCCGGAAGCAGCAGCGAGATGTGATGCGGCCTACCGAAAACGAGAATCTAAAACGACTCCAACCTTCGTGACCCATATTGAGGATTGCTTCTCAGAACAATCCGGATCGTCGGACGAAGAGTTAGAAGACGACGACGAATATTCCAATGGAGACGAACAACCGTCGATCGCGCTTCTGACTACTGACCAACTGAAGGGATTCAGTGTAATTCCGATTAAGGTTACTGGCACAAAAGGGAGCAAAAGAAACTACGCGATTCTAGATTCAGCCTCATCTCATAGCTACGTGGATGAAAAGATAGCTGACGTAGTGACGGATCTTAAACAAGGTAAGCACGTCAGTTATACCGTAAGTAGTATGCACGGACAGCGTGCAATACCAGTGACACGAGTTAAGTTGGACTTAGACTCTCTTCTTCCGAAATCGCAACACAGCGAGAGGGAGAGGTCTTTGTTGCCCTTTAAAGATCTAACCTTTGCGGCTACGAAGGACTTTAGTAACCTACTAGGTCCAGTGCCGGAACAATCTCTAGAGGACCGTAAGTATTTCAGACACCTTGGTGTACCCGAATGTCCTGTCAATTATAGATCGGTAGCAATGCTGATCGGGACGGACCAATTCAACCTACATCAGGTGTGGGAAACCAGACCATCGGCAGTCGTAGCGGGAAACGCATACGCCTGCAGAACGCCGATAGGGTGGTATACTCGAGCGCCTGTGCGCACACTAGACGTAAGTGACGAGGAAGACGATGTACAGAGTACATGTAGTTTATTAACTACAAATTCAATTCATTCCTTTTCACACGACGTGAACCATACTACACTACAGTCGACAAAACATGACAGACGTGTAACTAGTATGATAAGTCACAAGGAGCAGCTAATCCACAAGGTGAGTTTAGAACTTGGGGAGAAGACGAGTCAGCTAGAGACTCCATCGACGACAGATGATAGGCTTGCGAGTCTACCTACCCCAACAACTTCAACAATACCCGTCGACATCGATGATGACGCGTTGAGAAATCATCAAATGGAACAAGCCGCTTTGGACAAAGAATTAACGGAGAAGACTATCAGGTGGTTAGAACAAGATACAGCTGAACCTGGTAGCTACGAACCTTGTATGTCGGAACAGGAGAAACAATCTCTGAAGATCATGGAAGATACTATCCACCAGACGAAGGACGGACATTATGAGGTAGGGATGTTATGGTGTAGCCAAAGTCCTAAACTTATAAACAACTACCCACTGGCTTTAAGACGTCTACACTCAATACGGCAACGTCTATTAAAGGACGAGAAGGCCCATCTGCAGTACAACACTCAGATGGAGACGTATTTGACAAAGGGATACGCTATCCGAATGACTAACCCGGAGATAGTGACTGACCAAACATATTACTTGCCACATCACTATGTGAGACACCCCGACAAACCAGATAAAGTACGCGTAGTCAACGACTGTGCGGCTCTGTTTGAGGGAATGTCCCTCAATAGTGAGTTGATGGATGGACCAAACATGAATAATTATCTTATGGGGGTGATTATGCGCTTCCGTCAGCGTCAAGTAGCCTTTACTTGCGACATTGAAGCGATGTTTCACCAAGTGAAAGCGTTAGAGCGAGACAGAGACAGTTTGCGGTTCCTCTGGTATCCGGAAGGAGATTTAAGTCTACCACCGGCGACTTACCAAATGCAAGTTCGCGTTTTCGGTGCCAGAGACAGCCCAAATTGCACGATGTACGCCCTAAAGCAGGCCGCTAGAGATCAGAAACACCTATATGACCCAGAGATAATTAAAATCGTAGAACGTGACTTTTACGTCGATGACGGTTTACAGAGTTGCGACACAGTAGAACGTGCTACAACAGTAGCACATCAATTACGGGACTGCTTAGCGAGCGGAGGTTTTAACCTCACCAAATTCGCCTCAAACAGTGCCGAATTAGTAGACTCATTCGGGACGACTGAGCGTGGAGGTGGTGACATAGACCTAGAGTTCGAACCACTACCGACGACTAAGGTGTTGGGGCTCTTTTGGGACCCAAACACAGACAACTTTCGAGTGAAAGTGAGACTGGACAGTCAAGAGAACACACTGACAAAGAGATCATGCTTGTCAAAGTTGAGCCGATTGTTCGATCCGTTAGGATTCATCAGTCCAGTGATACTGCAAGCCCGCATTTATATGCGCAGTATATGGAAGGATGGACTAACATGGGACGAGCCGATCTCATCAGACCAAGTGGACTTATGGAAGACCTGGGAGGCGGAATTATCTTCGCTAGAGGATTATTCCATACCCAGGGTTTACTTTCCATTACAAAGTACATTTCCTGACAACTTGGAACTACACTGTTTTTCTGACGCCAGTGACAACGGTTTTGGTGTGGCAGCGTACTTGCGCAGACAAGTAGAATCAGACGAGTTCGATGTTTCGCTCATTACTTCTAAGGCTAAGACCATGCCTACTAAGTATATGACGACACCACGAGCCGAGCTACAAGCCGCAACCCTGTCAACCACCATCGTGAACCTCATACAGACAGAACTACAGTCGAGTTTACAGATATTTTATTGGACTGACGCGACGTTGGTTTTATTTTACATAAACAACGACACACTCGAATTCAAGACATTCGTAGCTAACCGTCGCGCGGAAATTCTAGACCGTTCAATAAAAGAGGATTGGCGACATTGTCCCGGACCACAAAACCCAGCTGATATTGCGTCGCGAGGAATGATGCCTGAGGAATTCTGTAAACCGGAGAACAAAGAATTTTGGCAACACGGACCCCAATTCTTGCAGAAATCGACACAAGATTGGCCTCCGTTATACGACAACAAATCCAACACTATCCCTAAGGACGCCGAAATCAAGAAACCAAAAAAGGGGAAGACAAAGAAAAAGACGACGGCGGCAAAACTCAAGAAAAAACCAAAGGCGAAATGGAAAGATATAACTTCAAAGGTCAAGAGAGGAAGACTTGCGAGCCTTTCTAAACCAGACATATCGCCAGACGGTCAACCAGACACGTTACTAGACGGTCAACCAGACATTCTACCAGACACTAGTGACATACTGACAAACAGTAAAGCCGCAGTTTCCCTATTGGAGCGGCCTTCTATTGACAAACAACCAGATACGTTACCAGACGTATCGCCAGACACATTACTAGACAGTCGACTAGACATTTTGTCAGAAACATCACAAAATGTTCTACCGGACATTAGTAATTTATCGACTAACAGTAAAGCCGCAGTTTCCCTATTGGAGCGGCCTTGTATTGACAAACTACCAATTTTGACACACTTGAGCAACCATAAGCACGGTGAAACCTCATGTATTACAGATGTGGGTAGTACCTACGCTAATGTAAATACAGGTGTTACTTTGCGCTCAAGAGACATACCGAACTTGCAACCTATGGTGAAACCTGGGATTAATATCGGCAGAAAAATTAGTTTACCGAAACCCACTGATCCCATAGAGTTCAAACCACCATTAACGATCGACTTACAAAGTACCGACAATCAAGGTAAGAAGACAAAGAAGGACAAATTACTTGTAGACCCGGACGGATCAACAGTCAACAAGGGAATACCTACCGGCGGACCCGTGGGCCCTTCTAGTAATTCAAAACCTTCCAAAATCTCAATTGACTTACCTGATGACGTCACAAATACTCATGTCGACCGTATTGTAAACCTAACAGATTCTTGGACAAACGCTTGCCGAAAATTAGCGTGGATTGTACGTTTTGTACAATACGTTAAAGGCAAACGTGACTTTACACGTCGACTTACATTGGCTGAGATTGACAGGTGTGAAATTAAATTAATTCGCCATTACCAACTGCGATATTTCGCGCGCGAATTCACATCCATAAATCAAGGTCAACCAATCAAGTCGTCACCAATATTGAGTTGGAGTCCGATTATTTATAATGGCTTAATTTGTCATAAATCTCGGCTTCAAAACATTGACTTTAACACAAACTTTAGGTACCCAATAATAATACCGCAACATCACGAACTACAACGTGCAATGATACTGGATGCACATTTACATCTGAAACACGCTGGAAGACACCACTGTCTTTCCTACTTACGTACTAGATTTGTATTAATTAGACCCAGTAAAGCATTAAGTTCAGTGACACGTATGTGTATTATTTGTAAAAAGGTACATTCTAGAATAGGTACCCAAGAAATGAGTGAACTACCACAAGCACGACTTCAAGCATTCAGACCACCTTTTACCGAGACTGGAATTGATTGCTTTGGTCCCATACATACGAAACGTGGACGTATACTAGTAAAACGCTGGGGACTGATTTTCACATGTATGTCCAGTAGGGCAGTTCATATTGAACGTGTGATGGATCTTTCCACCAACGCGTTTATACTAGCACTGCGGCGATTTATCGCTAGACGCGGACTAGTAAAATGCTTGTACTCAGACCAAGGGACAAACTTTGTTGGTGCTCGGAATGAGATTGCTAGAGCCTTTAAAAAATTAGATCACGATCAAATCTCGAACGAACTGCAACCTCACAAGATTGTTTGGAAGTTCAATCCTCCAGATAGTCCTTGGAGAGGCGGAGTCTGGGAGAGATTGATTAGATCTATAAAGACAGCCATGGCAAAAGTCATTCCAGTAAACCACATACTGACAGACGACCAACTGACAACATTGTTTGTTGAAATCGAGGCAATACTAAATACTAGACCAATAGTATTAGTACCCGATGACAAACAATCTCAATTTGCTTTAACACCGGCACACCTGCTTATGCAGGCACCGACTACTTTGACGCCGATTTCTATTCCAATAGAAAGCGACAGCTACGGTAGAAAAGCGTGGAAAATCACGCAACTACTGGCTAACAAATTCTGGGAAATATGGCAAAACCATTATTTGCCCTCTATTTCTGCCAGAACAACTTGGTACAATAACACCCGCGCATTAAAGCCGGGAGATCACGTGCTGTTAGCGGAAGTGAATCTAAAAAGACGCTTCTGGATAACAGGTGTAATTTTAGCCACACATCCATCTATGGATGGAGTGACAAGGACTGTGACGGTACGGACAATTGACGGTCGTACAGTAGACAGACCGACTCAACGTCTCGTACTTCTGGAAGAGACTCGTAACGAGTCTGGAGACTACAAATCTCCACCTAATACTAGTAAATAATTAGGAGTTTACAAATAGATTTCCACGTACCTGTACACCGTAGTAAGGACAGCGGTAGAATTCCATTGTCTTTATATGTGAACATTGAGGGTAGTACCCTTATGTGTCACATAGGAGCGGGATTTGTAGGTATAAGAAATGGAATTCTACTTGGAACTCACAATATTGAGACATTTTCAAAATTTTAGACAATCCATTTGGATTTGAAAAATTTTTAAAATTTTCTCCAGTGAATAGATTTCAGGGTACAGTCGGGTGGAACTTAAAATTAGAGAAACAAGAGAGGAAGACGTGCGAGCCTTTCTTAAAAATTTTTAATTAAATTTTACACGGTCTTGTTTCAATAAGTTACGTCAAAATAGACTCCCCTATATTTATTACTAATTCTTGATTGCTTATTTTCTGATAATAGTTTGGGATCAAAAAGTGAGTATTTTAGACTCACAGCCAGTTTAGCCCAAATTCGTTTTTACTTCGGCAAAAAATTTTAGATAAGAAGCAGCGTGTCATTAAAGAAACCCTAGATCTTAGGCTATGGGTAGGAGGTTAGAGCGTTGTCGAGCCCAAAGGGCAGACGAAACTCTCACGTCTCCTCACAACTAACTACAAACTCTGTTGTATTCCCTCTAGTAGTAATGATTATGTAACTACACCCTAATTATGGAGAAAGGGATACAAGGAGAGCCGAGATGGGGATATGATATCCAAGAGGAGGCAGCAGCGCCATTCGAAAGATTTGGAGCCAAGGACTATACTATATTTGGTATAAAGGAATTATCGGAAAGTACAGCGAAACTCGCAAAGACTAAATATGAATGACTCGAACGTATTAAAGAGAAGGCAAAACGCATTAAACGAAAGAATCGAAAGTTTGCGCCAAACCTTCAACGAACTTTACCCGTACGACGCTTTGTGTGATACGGGAGACATTAGCGAAGACCCCGATACTGAAATTAGTCGTTTGCATCATACCATGCAATACCTGAAGGCGCACGAACCTATGCCCGCGGTACGCGATGAATTCGATGGAATGCATCTTTACAGACGAACTCGAGGAGACGATAGAGAAACCAAGGAAGCATTTTCGGTTTATAAACTTTATTATCAATGCGGTTCTTGTATGCGCGAACAACGAAATGCGATTCCGATGCGTTTGAATAAGGAAAATCCCGAACCGATATTGGCAAGGTGTTCGAATCATCAACAACTACGCTACCAGGAAGGAGGGTATCCTTTATCGAATCCATATCATTCGTTTGCTATGACCGGACCAAAGGCGGGAGAAACTGTCATTTACCCACCTAAGGTCGTTGAACCCGATGTATTTGAACTTACGCTGGACGAGGCAAATCAGTCAACCCGCGAAAAGAAAGAAGCTCTTAGCCTATACAGAGCCTACAAGGCTTTCGAGAAAGGTGAGATGGAAGAATGGGGCGGAAGACTCGCGAGCCTACCTTACCATTGGACGTCACACGATCAAACTTCAGCTAAAGAGATGACACCGGAAGTTTTCGAGAGCATAAACTTTGCTCAAAACGTATCGTGGAGATTATGGATGAATCACGGCAGACGCGCGCGCCTATCGGTCACCTTGGTGATGATTTCGAAGTAACTACTACGATCACTGACGATCCTTTAGAAGAACTTCTTGAGATAGAAAGGAACCTCCCGAAGAAATCTCAGACGGAGATTCGACAACTTGAAGCAACAGATGCTATAGTTTGTATACAACCTTCAGAAACCTACCAACCCATAGACCCAGATGATTACGATTATAGTATGGGAGGAAGCGCTCGACCGATTGGAGATCTTATATACGAACGAGTGTGGTACCCTGCCAATACGATGTGTAGTAAATGTGGCGTCGCTGGACATCATATGACAAAGTGCAGTGGAAAGCACATTACTACGACTCAGCTAATCTGTGGATGGTGTGGGGATCAAGGGTCTCATACCTTTTATACTTGCTGGAGATTTATGGCTCAATGTACTTACTGCAATATAAAAGGACATCGAGCATCTGAATGCCAACTAAGAGACATACCTTATGAACACGAATCTGTAAAACTCGTGAGGAAATTATTTGATGAGTGGGAAGATTTAGCCGACGAACATGTATCGGCACAAAGAAGACGGTTTCCGATGAGGGCGCATCTTGGATTTTGGGCGGTAAATCCTCAAACGATGATGTCGGAAGGATATATCTCCGCTATGCCCCAATATGACGAACTTATCGAGGTAGTCGATATTTTGCCCCACGACAGCGGATTCCGAGTGGTGCGCGAGTATCTACTACAGATTCACCCGGATAACAAAAACACGTGGAATTTTCAGAAAGTCGTTAATCGGATTACGTATGGTGAATTCGATCGTTTCCGAACTGAAAAGCGGAACAAAGGAGCTTGGTTAACCGTCGCATGGGCGTACCGAGCCGCGTTTTACCATAAACGTATACGAGCGAGCGTATTCGAGGAAGAGGAGGTCCTAGAGGCGACAAATATACCAGCCACTCCGGTTGCGCCGTCTGCACGTCACCCTCGGGAGGACGGACAGGGTAGGATCATACGGGTCCAGAAAGTGGGCCAACAATTAAAGAAAATTATTAATGTAGAAGAACGCAAGGGAGTTGAGCCGACCATTCGAGTTACTCGGGATACGGTATCACTTCCAAGAGAACCAGTAGGAGGATCGGGACATACACCAGCTGATCAACAGGGGGCGCAAGCTACTCTTGGGTCTGCGTTGTCCACTTCTCGCGCGTTCCCAGACGTTCTACCAACTGTAGTGACAACTAATCGGTCACGAGGAATCGGTCGAGGTTTTGGGATGCCAAATAGACGAATTTGCGAGGAAGTAGTCGCACCGTCTCTCAACGTCCCAAGTAAACCAGTGACTCGCCCCATTAGTCCCATATCGCGAGCAAAGTCACCTGTGCGCAGTTTTCGAGGACGCGGCAGGGCTCGATCTACTAAGCGATAAAAGGGAGGGCAAGGGTGGACGGAAGACTCGTGAGCATTTCTTGTGAATTTGTGATTTATTTTGAATTATATGTTTTATATTTAGAAAGTTTTGTATTCTGGAAAAGACTTATATTTTGTAAAACTTATATTTAGTAAGACTTATATTTGTAAGAATTTATATTTTATATTTGTGATTATTCCGAACTTATGCAATTTATATTATTCCGAACTTATGCAATTTATATTGTTCCGAATATTATGCAATTTATATCTTATAAGCAGTATTTGTATTTACAGTGAAACAGAAAGTAAGAGTAGATGGAAGACTCGTGGGCCTTTCTTATAGTTTTATTTGTAAAGTGTTATATTTTGTATTCAGAAAGTTTTATAGTCAGAAATTTGTGCTCAGAAAGACTCACATTTGTAATTATTCCAAACTTATGCAATCTACATTTAGGTACGAAAGTATTTGTAATTACTTGAATTTATGCAATATTTGAGATGCAATAGTAGATGGAAGACTCGCGAGCCTTTCTTATTGTTTTCATTTATTTGTATTTGTAATTGTTTGAATTTATGCAATATTTGTGATGCAATAGATTTATATTGGTGAATTTAATTTAGATTTATATTGTACTTACTTAGTAAAGCCTTAAATACGTAAAGTTTGAATTTGTAATTATTTTGTATCGAATCATTACGTAAAAAGGAAGTATTGTTTGAAATTTAATTGTAAATATGTAAGTACGCCCTAAGTATTCTATAGTTTGATTGATTATTGGTGAAAACCGTATATTTTATGCACGATAATATCCTGTTTTCATGGAGCGGTATAGAATTATATTCCCTAAATGCCGTGGATTTTCAAAATTTATTTTTATTCGAATTAACTTTGTAAAGATTGCTTTGAGTTCTCATTCGTATTGGTTCTATCATTTGTACATCTATCGGTCAAGTGGTTCAGTAGCTCAGTCGGTAGAGCGTTGGAAATTATATCTGTAGTAGGTATTGAGTTCGAATCCTAGTAAGTGCGAATTCTTTTTTGTACAGAATTTCAACTCATTTAAATTAACCGCTACAAATTAATTGCATTTGTCTGTACCAATGAGACTGTAGTTATTTGATTGTAACCAATGTCGTGCAAGTTATATATTAGCTGGACCAATAGCTATCTTTAAAACCCCGTTAGAACCCATAGAACAATCGAGAATTTTCTCGATTGATTGCGGCACAAATTTGGTATATAAAGGTGCGATTTCGTTCATTAGTTCACCTACTTCAATCTCAATTGCTGATCTACCTTAACTTTCTGTCTTATTTCAGATTACATTGTTTATTGTATAATAGTTATTATATCTTTTGTAATAAAAGTCAGAAATACTAGTCACATCTCAGCCCTTTTCTATCTGTTTTATCATGGATTCACTACGGTGAACAAACTCAGGGACAGGATGGCCGGCTAGAGATCGGGCCGCAGCAATGAACGGGAACATCGGGGGAATGTAGACGAGAGACAACCCGCAATACCATCTAGAGTTATTCGCCCATCGCCTGAAAGGTTAGACAGCGTTCGATCCTTGCTACCTAAGTGTAAGACCAAAAGATCAAAAAGGTAGACGTAGTGACACGCTGTAAGCCTAAAATTACATCAAAGGGACTGTACTGTCTTGATTCAGGAAAAACCGCAGTAGACCTTCATATTCCTACGGGGGGGAGAGCGCAGGCAGATACTAGTACGCAGATAGGACGTAGGCACACCGGTACGAAGCATACACATTGGTTAGGGTGCAGCAAACTGTACGCTTAACTCTTGCTAAGTACAGGTGCGTCTGTGACTATTTGCCGTACAACGGTGTCCATTGCATTAGAACTTGTAGGCTAGGGGGGTTGCTGTGTTTTCACCTGAATTAGGATTGTACCGTTCAGGCGGTAGGGCAGTTTACGTACTAGGCGCAAATAAATTGAGGCTATTAGGGATACTAACATCTACCGTGTCCCCGCCAACGCCCTAATAGGAAGTTACCCGGACTACCTGGGTGACTAAAATTCTAGATAGGAGCCAGGATAGCTATTAGTACCCGTACGCCTACAGTAGTAAACTAACACATCTCTTCTTAGTATCAGGGACCTGGTACCTAAAATTGCCGAATTCTGGGCGTAGTATTAACCTTATGCCTGAATTTGAGTCCTGGAAATACGCAAGAGGGGAAGGAACCTTATCATTCGTGAGTATTGGACCTACAAGTTACAAAATTAGAATATTCGTAAAATGCACACCGTACCCAGTAATTATATATGTGAAGGAGCAAAACTGCTTTTGACCGTTCAGAATTAACACACGCGCGTTAGAAATTATTTACACCTCAAAATATATAAAATTAACTTTCGTCCTTACTGCACTTTGCTCGCTAGTTAGACATCTCCAAATATCTGCCTCTGTACCTAGCTAGCGTCCCTTTGCCCAACCATATAAATCACACCGCGGCAAAGTATACGAGCCTCTTAGTCCGTCAGTGAGTCAGCCTGATTTTAGGATTCGCTGCGCGGGATTTTGTTTTATCGAAGTTTGTCTGCTCGTAGACTGTTTTCTGCCTCACCGGTTATAAGAGATCGATACTGCAATATATTCGCTTACTTAGAGTTTACTGTTTTGGTGAGAAGGTCGGATTTATGATTTGATTCACAAACTTTACAGTAGGATATTGCAGGTATTGTTGCTGTCTCTTCAATTACTTGACACAATGAACCCGGCGCAGCATTATTGTGAAAGTGCCATCCAGAGATTTGGTGTCCTCAGCTGTTAGAGCCCAGCAATGCCAGGATGGACTCCCATATAGAGTACTGGTACTACTTCTGCCATAAATACTCGAACCAGAGGTTCCGTTTTATTCTATGGGACTTCCAAATCCTGGACAGACTATTTAACGCTGCCCATGCCTTCCCCTTACGTATCCGAAGGTCTTCACCTGACTTTCTGATCCATGATCCCAAGTAGCAGAAGTCATCCACGTGCTCAAGAAAGCCATCCGTAGAGCTTATGCCCTTACGATTAGACATTTCTTGAGGGCTGTCTAGGTTGACTGTCATGATTTTGGTCTTCTTGGAATTTGCAAAAAGACCAACACTAGAAGCAACCTGCTTCGATGAGCAGAGGAGCCGTTGGGTTCCCTCTAGTGATTCTGACAGTACCCTTAAGTCATCAGCAAAGTCTAGATCAGTTAGGTACTTTGCTGGATTTCCTCTACTTATTGTGCCAGTAGCGGGTGTTACCATCACCCCATCTTTATTAAGATGGTCTAAGGACATGCGTAGAACATAATCAACAACCATTACGAATAAGAATGTTGCAAGTGTGTTACCCTGAATGACTCCCCATAAGACTTCGAATGGATCTGTGTTACAAACAGCAGTAGACACAAATGTGATGGAACCATCGAACAGTGATCTGATAGCTGCAATAATTTCCTCTGGAATCCCATATGCTGCCGGTATGCTGAAAATACGTGGTCGTATAATAGCCAGTTGTCTGTCTTTCTTTCGGAAACTTTTTAAATAATGTTGAATCGACACATTTAAATCGCTCTTTTTAAACAATAATACTTTTTTTTCCCAAATCAAATCTTTTTTAATCCATATTGGTTTTACAGTAGATAAATATAAAACTAATTTACATTACCACTGGCTATACCTCTGCAGCAACAAAATTTCACCCCATATGCCTGTAATTTCGCCCCCTATATATTTACTGGGGGGGGGGGGGGGATTTAATATTACTATTACTATTACTATTACTATTACTATTACTATTACTATTACTATTACTATTACTATTACTATTACTATTACTATTACTATTAACCGCTCCGATGTCCCGATTCGAGTTCTACACTCTACAGGTGAGAGTACAAAGCAGAGTACATAAGTCCGTAGATAATCTAATTGGTCTACAAGATCTAGCTAGACAGAGACAGGATATGGACACACAGTTTAAAATCCTCGAGAAATTAATGATCGCTAGAGAGAAACTGATTCAGTTTAAGACGACGATTAGACATAGGCAAACGTATCAGTTATCCCACAAAAGCTTTTACAGAGTCGGTTTCCGACGAGTTATTACAGCCTGAGGAAGAACAGGAACTGTACCGACTGGATGGACAATTGAAACATCTGACGGATCACTTACATATGTGCGGCGAAGATGTCGGCGATTTGGAAACCGTGCCGGAATATACGAGGGGAACTTCACCCGTACAAATCGAATCCGCACCGGGAATACTGGACCAATCGTTAGTGAGTATTCGCAGCGAAATTGGCGAGGTAAGTATAGTGACGTCAGAAATTTCTAGACAGCAACAACAGTACCACAGACAACAACGAGAAATGGAAGAACAAACTCAATTGTTAACTGTACAAGCAGCTGTAGAGGAAGAGAAGCTACGCGTTGCAAATATTGCGAGAATCTCTCATCTGCAAGAACAAGCCGAGTTGGAAGCGGCTGAGATGGAAAGGTTGGAGCTAGAAATAGCACAAAGAACAGCAGCAGCGGAGTTAGCGCAACGAGCGGCAGCAGCCGAGTTGGAACGACAAGCGGCAGCGGCTGAGTTGGAACGACAAGCGGCAGCGGCTGAGTTGGAACGACAAGCGGCAGCAGCGGAGTTAGATGAACAAAGGCAAGTTTCGGAAGCCCGAGCCGAGTTGAAAAAACGACAAATAAAGGCTCAATCAGCTATACGACAAGCGGAGTTCGAGGCGCAACAACAACAGACGGAACAACGTGAGAAGGAAGTTAAACTTCATTTCGAACTCGAAAGGAAGGCGAGAGAACTAGCCGAAGCCAAAGAAAATCTGGATCTTCTAGCCCGCGATCGATAGATGAGATCTCGTGACGGACATGATTTGGACCAGATAGAGGTAAGGCACCGCCAAATTCAGGAACGAATGAAGGAAGGAAGTGTAGGGGCACCTGGGCGAGAAAGACAATTAGTTAAAGACTTATGTCAAAGATTCCCTCAAGTAACTCCTATGTTTGCACCAGTTACGACTAAGGAACCTGTTTCGATTGCGGGTAGTAGTAATATTTCTCCTATCCATGGTGCGACGGAACACAGGTTTGTTATTCCGGACAAGTTCATACCGCCAAGAGCAACGTCGTCGCCTATTCTGAAAGTCAAGGTAAGTAACCCACCGATTACCGATCGTAGTAGTTTATTGACCGGACCTGCACTACTAACGACAAAACAGGTGAGTCCACCTTCGACACCAAAACCCGTTACGCAATACACATGTGTACACAATGTGCACACACACAATACACCCAATGACGTTTAGGCCTACAAGGCCTTTAGATTCAAACGCAGTCACTCGACCACCGTTTAATCAGTTTACGTCGCAATCTACGACTTCGAGGAAGACCTGCGAGCCTACCGAACAACGGAGACCAGTGGATACACGACCGTTTAATCAGTTTACATCGCAATCTACGACTTCGAGGAAGACCTGCGAGCCTACCGAACAACGGAGACCAGTGGATACGCGACCGTTTAACCAGTTTACATCGCAATCTACGACTTCGAGGAAGACCTGCGAGCCTACCGAACAACGGAGACCAGTAGACGATGTTCCGAAGCGAAACGTTAGAATTCGGACGACGCAACGGACATGAGCACATCGACCACCGTATCCAGGCGACAGTAGTACTTCAAGCGAGTCGGATTACCCGGAACGCGAGGTATTTAGAACAGGAGCGGCCGACAAATGTAAACGTGAGCGTTCAGATAATTCATTTATCGATAATCCTCCACAAAATACACCAATACAAAAGGCATTACAACCAACAGACGCAATCAGTACACAACAATTCGCCGACATTCTGCGACCAGTTGTCAACAAGTTGGCCCAGATCGAGGAACGTTTAGAGGAAGTTCAAACCGATAGTTCGAAAAACACCGAATTCGAACACTCTAGACACCCGAACATTCAGCAAAGACCAATACCATCGACAAACACATCGTATCAAAGAAAAGCGCCAAGAAGGGAGAACATCAACCAGGTTGCCAACCAAGGACGCGAAACTTTGAACGTTGCCGAAGAAATAGCGAAATTCGCAGCTAGACAAGGACTACCGGTGCAACAACCACCTAAGTTTTACGGTAACTCTAAACATTGGCACACTTTTGTAGACTACATTGAATCTCAGATTGCTGTGTGTGCTTTTACATCGAGAGAAAAATTCAACTACCTGTTACAAACGCTGACGGGAGAACCGAAACGTCTAGCGGAGACTTTTGTCGGTGTACCAGATGCCTTCGAATTAGCGTACGATCGCTTAACATCGATTTACGGAGGCACCGTAAGTATGGCTAAGTCAGTGATAGAAGAACTCTGTAAGGGGGGGGGCTATTACAAAACCCGTTGACTTACTGAAATTGGCTGACGAGATTAAAAACGCCATTACTACACTACGCTCAATTGGACAACTTGACTACGCGAACACTCCTACAGTCCTATTGAAAATAATAGGAAGATTGCACCATCGACTTCGTCGGGAGTGGCGAAAAATCGAATATCAGCAAGAAGAACGAGGTGGATTCTTGAAGTTGGAAGATGTCTACTTATTGATATCCAGAGAGGCAGTAGTGGAGACTCGTTCAAACTACACGGACCAACACATCGTAGCCGAAGGAATCACCCTACCTTCATCAAACAGACAGAAACCACCAACGACATCCACAAAGACGGTCACCTACGCTACACCGACCGAAACCCGACAATTTTCAGACGGTAGTAAAGTGTCTGCACCTATAGGGACCAAACAGACCAGACAACAACTAACTGCCGACTTCAGCGGTTGCCAATATTGCGAACGGATTGGTAAGCGACATACTAGCCACAACTTAAAGGGATGTCGACTATTCTGTGAATTAAACTCAGAGGAACGACGGCTTCAAATAAGACCGTTAGATTCTTGTTGGCAGTGTACACAACATGGACATGTCCGTAAGGACTGCCCAAATACGGACACCTGTCCTTACTGTGGACGCAACCATGACGGTCTGCTCCACACGGACAGTCATACGCCGACCAAACGCTTCATAAGGGAACACCCGGAAGCTGCAGCAAAATGCAATAGTGCATATAAAACACGCGAATCGAGAACAACACCAACATTCGTGACGCATATTAGGGATTGCTTCTCAGAACAATCCGGATCATCAGATGAAGAGTCGGAAGACGACGACGTTTATTTCGGTACTGGGGACGAACAACCATCGATTGCACTTCTGACGCCTGATCAACAAAAGGGGTTTAGTGTAATTCCTATTAAGATTACTGGCACAAAAGGGAGTAAAAGGATCTACGCTATCCTGAATTCAGCCTCATCTCACAGCTACGTGGATGAGAAGGTAGCTGATGTCGTCACAGATCTCAGACAAGGTAAGCACGTAAAGTACACTGTAAGTAGTATGCATGGACAACGTGCAATACCAGTAACACGAGTTAAGTTAAACTTGGACACTCTTCTTCCGAAATCGCAACATAGCGAAAAGGAGAGGTCTTTGTTACCCTTTAGGGATTTGACTTTTGCGGCCACCAAGGACTTTAGTAACCTACTGGGTCCAGTGCAGGAACAATCCCTAGAGGACCGTAAGTATTTCAGACACCTTGGTGTACCTGAATGTCCTGTCAACTATAGGTCGGTAGCAATGCTGATCGGGACGGACCAATTCAATCTACATCAAGTGTGGGAAACCAGACCATCGGTAGTCGTAGCGGGAAACGCTTACGCCTGTAGAACTCCGATAGGGTGGTATACTCGAGCGCCTGTGCGCACACTGGATATAAGTGATGAGGAAGACGATGTACAAAGTACATGTAGTTTACTAACTACAACTTCGATTCATTCCTTTTCACCTGACATAGACTATACTACACTACGTTCGACAAAACACGACAACGTTACAAGTACGACGTGTGTAGCAAATACGATAAGTCACAAAGAGCAGCCAATCCACAAGGTTAGTATAGAGCGTGAGAAGAAGACGAGTCAGGCAGAGGTTCCATCGACGACAGATGATAACGCCGGAAGGCTTGCGAGTCTATCTACACCAATAACTTTAACGATGCCCGTCGATATCGATGTCGACACATTAAAGAATTGTCAAGTGGAACAAGCTGAACTAGACAAAGAGTTAACAGAGAAAACTATCAGATGGTTAGAACAAGATACAGCAGAACCTGGTAGTTATGAACCGTGTATGTCGGAACAAGAGAAACAATCTTTGAAGATCATGGAAGATACTATCCGCCAGACGAAAGACGGACATTATGAGGTAGGGATGCTATGGCGTAGCCAAAGCCCTAAACTTATCAATAATTATCCGCTAGCCTTAAGACGTCTACACTCAATACGACAACGTTTATTAAAGGACGAGAAAGCCCATCTGCAGTATAATACTCAGATGGAGACGTATTTGACAAAGGGGTACGCTATCAGGATGACAAACCCAGAGATTGTGACCGACCAGACATACTACTTGCCACATCACTACGTGAGACACCCCGACAAACCTGATAAAGTACGCGTAGTTAACAACTGCGCGGCCCTTTTTGAAGGAAGGTCTCTCAACAGTGAGTTGATGGACGGACCAAACATGAATAATTATCTCATGGGGGTGATTATGCGCTTCCGTCAGCGCCAAGTAGCATTTACTTGTGACGTAGAAGCGATGTTTCACCAAGTGCGAGCGTTAGAGCGAGACAGAGACAGTTTGAGGTTCCTCTGGTACCCGGATGGAGACTTAAGTCAACCACCGGCGACTTACCAAATGCAAGTTCGCGTTTTCGGTGCCAGGGACAGCCCAAACTGCACTATGTACGCCCTAAACAGACCGCTAGGGATCAGAAACATATGTATGACCCAGAGGTAATCCAGATCGTAGAACGAGACTTTTATGTAGACGATGGATTACAAAGTTGTGACACAGTAGAACGTGCTATAACAGTAGCACATCAATTACGGGACTGTTTAGCAGGCGGAGGTTTTAACCTCACTAAGTTTGCCTCAAACAGCACTGAATTGGTAAATTCATTCGAAACGACTGAACGTGGGGGTGGGGACATTGACTTAGAGTTCGAACCACTGCCGACGACCAAGGTGTTGGGACTATTTTGGGACCCGAACACAGACAACTTTCGAGTGAAAGTAAAACTGGACGCTGAAGGAGATTCTCTGACAAAGAGGTCTTGCTTGTCGAAACTAAGCAGACTGTTCGACCCCTTAGGTTTCATCAGCCCAATAATACTGCAAGCACGAATATATATGCGCAGTATTTGGAAAGATGGACTGACATGGGACGAACCGATCTCATCCGAACAAGTGGACTTATGGAAGGCTTGGGAGGCGCAATTATCTTCGCTAGAGGATTATTCCATACCCCGGGTGTACTTTCCATTACAGACGACATTTCCTGACAACTTAGAATTACATTGTTTTTCCGACGCCAGTGACAATGGCTTTGGTGTGACAGCGTATTTGCGCAGACAAGTAGACTCAGATGAGTTTGATGTTTCGCTCATTACTTCTAAGGCTAAAACAATGCCTACTAAGTATATGACGACACCACGCGCTGAGCTACAAGCCGCAACGCTGTCAACGACCATTGTAAACCTCATACAGATGGAACTACAGTCAAGTTTACAGATATTTTATTGGACTGACGCGACGTTAGTTTTAGTAGATTTGTAGGTATAAGAAATGGAATTCTACTTGGAACTCACAATATTGAGACATTTTCGAAATTTTAGACAATCCATTTGGATTTGAAAAATTTTTAAAATTTTCTCCAGTGAATAGATTTCAGGGTACAGTCGGGTGGAACTTAAAATTAGAGAAACAAGAAAGGAAGACTCGCGAGCCTTTCTTAAATTTTAATTAAATTTTACACGGTCTTGTTTCAATAAGTTACGTCGAATAATAGACTTCCCTATATTTATTACTAACTCTTGATTGCTTATTTTCTGATAATAGTTTGGGATCAAAAAGTGAGTATTTTAGACTCACAGCCAGTTTAGCCCAAATTCGTTTTTATTTCGGCAAAAAAAAAAAAATTTTAGATAAGAAGCAGCGTGTCATTAAAGAAACCCTAGATCTTAGGCTATGGGTAGGAGGTTAGAGCGTTGTCGAGCCAAAAAGGCAGACGAAAACTCTCACATCTCCTCACAACTAACAATAAACTCTGTTGTATTCCCTCTAGTAGTATGATTATGTAACCATACCTCTAATAATGGCGAAGGGGATACAAGGAGAGCCGAGATGGGGATATGATATCCAAGAGGAAGCAGCAGCGCCATTCGAACGATTTGGAGCTAAGGATTACACTATATTTGGAATTAAGGATTTATCAGAAAGTACAGCGAAACTCGCAAAGACCAAATATGACTCGAATGTATTAAAGAGAAGGCAAAATGCGTTAAATGAAAGAATCGAAAGTTTACGTAAAACCTTCAATGAACTTTACCCGTACGACGCTTTATGTGATACGGGAGATATTAGCGAAGATCCCGATACCGAAATTAGTCGTTTGTATCTTACTATGCAATACCTAAAGGCACATGAACCTATGCCCGCGGTACGCGATGAATTCGATGGAATGCATCTTTACAGACGAACTCGAGGGGACGATAGAGAAACAAAGGAAGCATTTTCAGTTTATAAACTTTATTATCAATGCGGAGCTTGTATGCGCGAACAACGAAATGCGATTCCGATGCGTTTGAATAAGGAAAATCCCGAACCGATATTGGCGAGGTGTTCGAACCATCAACAACTACGCTACCAGGAAGGAGGGTATCCTTTATCGAATCCATATCATTCATTCGCTATGACTGGACCGAAGGCGGGAGAAATTGTCGTTTACCCACCTAAGGTTGTTGAACCCGATGTATTCGAACTTACGCTGGACGAGGCGACTCAGTCAACCCGCGAAAAGAAAGAAGCTCTTAGCCTATACAGAGCCTACAAGGCTTTCGAGAAAGGCGAGATGGAAGAATGGGGCGGAAGACTCGCGAGCCTACCTTACCATTGGACGTCACACGATCAAACTTCAGCTAAGGAGATGACACCGGAAGTTTTCGAGAGTATAAACTTTGCTCAAAACGTTATTCAGAGACTACAGATTGCATCCCCGGAAAGGACAAGAGAAATGCAACCGTATAGTACTTCAACTACGAAACCATTGAGTACGACACTCAATTTCCCTATTAGTATACCAGTTCGACAAGATACAACGTATGAAATACCTATTGTGGATCATCCGGAAATCATTTCGAACTTAGAGTTTCTTCCTGCAGTTGTTCTAAGCGATATGGTTAAGATATATGATTTACGTAGACATATTACGCAAAAGGTCGTGCATAATGTTCCGCCTAATATTCAAGACTTTAGGGAACTGGATAGAGCTGGCGCTGATATAGCTCCAAGTAACCTGAAAGGATATTTAACCAAAACAATTCGCTTATGGATTGGAACAGGAACCTTTGAGTCGGATACAGATATCGCTGCGGACTGGCAAGGTAAAGTCATTCGTTTCGAGGACGAGAAAGACATAGAGAAGATTTGGCAACCTTCGGAAGAATTATTGGACGAATGGAATAGGACGTTTAGATCGTTTCAGGAAAACGGTTACATGTTTTATGATAACGAGGGCGGCAGCCATCAGCAGAGTCTAACCTCCAAGACTATACAAATTAGAGCGGCAGACGGAGTTTTGCACGTTTTCAGTAGACAAAGGAGCGACAAGCGAATGCCGATACCTCCAGGAACTACAAAGCGGCACCATTTCATCACTAATATAGTAAAGAAAATGGACCAGGCTTGCAATATCGATGCTAGAATGTTACCAAAGACGGTGAGAAATATGATTTTAGATAAAACTGTTGTAAAGATTGGATCAGGAGTAAGAGAGGACTTAATTAGCGACTTCGCCGGCATGTCGGACAGTGACGACCGATTACCGACACCTTACGTCGACACTCGACCTCTTATACTGTGGTCTATAGAACAAGGATACTTCCGTGAGTATGATACTCAGAAAACCGGAACTGGATATATTTCCTACTTGATGTTTAATTGGGATTACAAGGAAAGTAAAAGAACAAAGTATATCGAAACGTATGGAGAAGGTGATACTCCAGATATAAATGAGTTTGAATCACAGCTCAAATGGAGAGGATGCGTATATTGGGCTATTACTTCACCTCCAAGAGCGGTACTACAATATTATTTAGCGATAGAGTCATCAGTGAATGTTTGCTTAGTCGCCGACATTGTGTCTCGGACTCTTAAAAGACATCCACTTTGCCTCGGAGAAGATCATACATTCTACGCGGAAGGGAGAATTCATACTGATGTGTTTAGACGGTTTCTCGAACCCTTCTACAATTCCGACGCTCAGTGTAATGCCTTCACTCGAGCAGGATTTAGTATATTTCGAGACGTGTATCTTCGCTGTGCGGGATCTCTTATCGAAAGACCATCTATGTTTACATTGTTACCCTATGAAGGAGAACGTATCGTGGAGCTTACGGACGAATCACGGCAGACGCGTGCGCCTATCGGTCACTTAGGTGATGATTTCGAAGTAACGACGGCCATCGATGATCCTTTAGAGGAACTTCTTGAGATTGAAAGGAACCTCCCGAAGAAATCTCAGACGGAGATTCGACAATTAGAAGCAACAGATGCTGTAGTTTGCATACAACCTTCTGAAACATACCAACCTATTGATCCAGACGATTATGACTATAGTGTGGGAGGAAGCGCTCGACCCATTGGCAATCTTATATATGAGCGAGTGTGGTACCCTGCTAATACGATGTGTGGTAAATGTGGCGTCGCTGGACATCATTCGACAAAGTGCAGTGGAAAGCACATTACTACGACTCAACTGATTTGTGGGTGGTGTGGAGATCAAGGGTCCCATACATTTTATACTTGCTGGAGATTTATGGCTCAATGCACCTACTGCAATATAAAGGGACATCGAGCATCTGAATGCCAACTGAGAGACATACCTTACGAACACGAATCTGTAAAACTCGTGCGAAAACTATTTGATGAGTGGGAAGATTTGGCTGACGAACATGTAGCAGCGCAAAGAAGACGGTTCCCGATGAGAGCGCATCTTGGATTTTGGGCGGTAAATCCTCAAACTATGATGTCGGAAGGATATATCTCTGCTATGCCGCAATATGACGAACTCATCGAGGTAGTTGATATTTTGCCTCACGATAGCGGATTCCGAGTTGTGCGCGAATATTTGTTACAGATACACCCTGACAATAAGAATACATGGAACTTCCAGAAAGTCGTTAATCGTATCACCTATGGTGAATTTGACCGTTTCCGAACGGAAAAGCGGAACAAGGGAGCTTGGTTAACCGTCGCATGGGCGTACCGAGCCGCGTTCTACCATAAACGTATATGAGCGAGCGTATTCGAGGAAGAGGAGGTCCTAGAGGCGACCAACATACCAGCTACTCCGGTCGCGCCGTCTGCACGTCACCCTCGGGAGGACGGACAGCACAGGATCATAAGGGTTCAGAAAGTGGGCCAACAGTTAAAGAAAACTATCAACGTTGAAGAACGAAGGGGATACGAACCGACTATTCGAATTACTCGGGATACGGTTTCGCTTCCCAGAGAACCGCAAGGGGGATCGGGACATATACCAGCTGATCAAAAAGGGGGCGCAAGCTTCTCTTGGGTCTGCGTCGTCCGCTTCTCGCGCGTTCCCAGACGTTTTACCAGCGGTAGATACAACAGATCGGTCAAGAGGGATTGGACGAGGATTTGGGATAACTAAGAGACGAATATGTGAGGAAATGGTCGTACCATCTCCCAACGTCCAAAGTAAACCAGTGGCTCGCCCCACAAGTCCCATATCACGAGCTAAATCGCCGATACGCAGTTTTCGAGGACGCGGCAGGGCTCAATCCGCTAAGCGTTAAAGTGGGAAGGAAGGAGTGGACGGAAGACTCGTGAGCCTTTCTTATGAATTGTTTGTTTTATGCATTGTTTAGGTAAATCAAATTGTTTATGTAATTTGTATTGTTTAAAATTTATATTGCTCTAAATTTATGCAATTTATATTATTCTAAATTTATGCAATTTATATTATTCTAAATCTATGCAATTTACATTGTTCTAAATTTATGTATTTGTATTGTTCCGGATTTATGAAATTTAGAAAGTTTATATTTAGAAGGAACTTATATTTGAAAGATTTATATTTCATATTTGAGATGCAAGGAGTTTATATTATTCTAAACGTATGCAGTATTATTCTAAACTTATGCAATTTAGTAAAGATTTATATTTAGAAAGTGCTATATTTGTAGTCATTCCAAACTTACGCAATTTATTGTTTCGAATATTATGCAATTTATATTTTATAAAGAAGCAGTATTTGTATTTACAGTAAATAGAAGGCAAGAGCAGACGGAAGACTTGTGAGCCTTTCTTGTGATTTATTCCGAACTTATGCAATTTGTTTTATATTTAAGTAGTATTAGTATTTGTGATTGTTTGAATTCATGCAATATTTGAGATGCAATAGATTTATTTTAGTGAATTTAATTTAGATTTATATTGTGCTTACTTAATAAAGCCTTAAATACGTAAAGTTTGAATTTGTAATTATTTGTATCGAATTATTATGTAAAGGTATTATTGTTGAGATCTAATTTGTAAATATGTAAGTACGTCCCAAGTATTCTATAGTTTGATTTAGTATTGGTGAAAACCGTATATTTTATGCACGATAATATCCTGTTTTCATGGAGCGGTATAGAATTATATTCTCTAAATGCCGTGGATTTTCAAAATTTTATTTTATTCGGATTAACTTTGTTATAAAGATTACATTAAGTCCTCATTTGTATTTACTATATCTATTTGTACGATGATTATTCAAGTGGTTCAGTAGCTCAGTCGGTAAAGCGTTGGAAATTATATGTAGTAGGTATTGAGTTCGAATCCTTGTAGGTGCGAATTATTTTTTGTGCAGAATTTCAACTCATTTAAATTAACCGCTACAAATTAAATTGCATTTGCCTGTACCTAGATTAACCAATGGG
The DNA here is from genome assembly GCA_032718475.1 of Nemertoderma westbladi. Taxonomy (NCBI): domain Eukaryota; kingdom Metazoa; phylum Xenacoelomorpha; order Nemertodermatida; family Nemertodermatidae; genus Nemertoderma; species Nemertoderma westbladi. The sequence goes on from JAUCBJ010007683.1 coordinate 49,681, forward strand.
ACTGTAGTTATTAGACAGTAACCAATGTCGTGCAAGTTATATATTCGCTGGACCAATAGTTATCTTTAAAAACCTATTAGAACTCATAGAACAATCGAGAATTTTCTCGATTGATTGCAGCACAAATTTGCTATATAAGGTGCGATTTCGTTCATTAGTTATTCATTCTAATTAGTTTATAGTATACAATCATTCGTGCTTTAGATTATCTTTATTAGTTATCTATTAGTTTCTTGTTACGTTTATGTATATCTTTTGTAATAAAAGTTAGAAATACTTGTTACATCTGCCCTTTTCTATCATGTTTTACTACGGTGAACTTAACTGAGGGACAAGATGGCAGGCTAAACATCGGGCCACAGCAGTGAACAGGAACATCTGAGGAATGTAGACAGGAGACAACCCGCAATAACATTCTTGAGTTATTCGCCCATCGCCTGAAAGGTTAGACAGCGTTCAATGCCTTGCTACCTAAGTATAAGACCAAAGATCGAAGGTAGAGGTAGTGACACGCTGTGCGCTAAAAATTACATCTAGGGACCGTACTGTCTACTGTCTTAATTCAGAGAAAACCCGCGGTAGACCTTCATATTCCTACGGGGGAGAGGAGAGCAGGCAGAGATACTAGTACACAGATAGGACGTAGGCACACCGGTACAAGGCATACACATTGGTAGGGTGCAGCAAACTGCCCTGCTAACCAGACACGCTACACGCTATTATACCAAACGTTTGTTTATATGCTTGAATCATGTTGACATGTTTTTTTTCTAAACTTGTTTTAATCAACATGTTATTTTAACATCTAAATAACATAATATCCAATCATGTTATAATCAAACATTTGTTGATCACGTTTTTATGATACCTAAATGTAACATGTTTTATCATGTAATTATTTAACATTTGTTTTACACGTTATTGTGTAACATAAATCATACATGTTTATTCCAGCTGTTTGTTAAATGCTACTTTGTCGTGTTGAACAAACGTCCTGCACATCATTGCCAATATGTCTTAAGGCTGTTTGAATAAACCGCCTAAAATTTACCGCCAAATTCGTTTATAGGCCTATAAATCATGCAGCAGTGCATGCAGTACTGCAGTACATCAGTCAGTCAGTAGACACTCCACTGCCTGCCCCAGCCTACCAGCACCCACTCAGCCTCAGCCACATTCTGAGAGCTTGACAGTAGTGCTGCAGGTAGGCAGTGTGTAGGCCAGCTGTTTACTGGTTTAAGTGCTGCAATAGGGTTGACCATACTCTGATACTGCCATATGTTTGTTTACTGCCGTATGCCTATATTAACTGTTTAAGTTATTTTTAATTAAGCTTCATACTGCCTGACTGTCATATAAACTGATAAATCTTTTTATATTATACATTATATGTTATATAGGCCTACATAACATATATAATACATAATACTGTAATATATGTCATATACATTATATATTATTTATGTACATTATATAGGCCTAGCAGCCTAGCCTAATTGTATTGTAATACCAGAATACAGTAATATGTCTGTATGTAATGCAGTCAGGCAGTGCAGTGCCAGTAATTCGATGACGACGACAGTTTAGATTGGGCTCTGTCTTCCTGGCGCTGGTTGGTCGAAACAACAGGCAAGCGGCAAGGGCTGCACTGGCAGACTGGCTGACTGGAAAAATATTATGGCCTCCTCGAAATGCCGGCCTACTACCGGTACAGCGGTACGTTGGAAAGAATTTTCGAATCCAGATCTTCTGTCAACTGTCAAGTTGGCCCACATTTAATGCGAAGGTTCTTCACTTAACAGGTTTGTATTGAACTTGAATAGGCTTCTTACACATCGTTATTTCAGTGATTCAAGTGATTAAAATCCTAATCCTGTAATCTATTTGGATCAAATAGAGGGAAAAAGCGCCGGCGGTCGGAAGTAAATTACACATGCCAGCATGCGGTCCCAGGCAGCCAGCTAAAGATACGCATCAGATTCTGGCGATGAGGTTATTATTTTACTTACTACTACTGTACTAGCCTTGCTGTTAGGTTAGGCCCACTTGGTACTTTGGGCCGTTTATAAATCGTCAGATCGTGCATATGCTTAAACTGTAATTTAAAATAAAACATGCCTTACTCTGGCTATCTATGGTAGGTAAGTAAATGTTTGCTTTATTTTTTACTCATTTCCTCTTTATAAACCAGTCCCCAGTGCAGTGGTAATGTGAAACAGTCTGTGATGGGTTGTGGTGACTTGTGCACGTTGATCTAATTGCTCCAATGCTATATGTATATATATTATTATCATTTTAGGTGGAATATATGAGCGACAATGAATCCAATCATGTTTCCAATACGATACTCACACTGATTACCCAGACAACTAACAATACGTTGATCATTGATACTCAGAGGTGAGTTGTGATACCGCCTCTCCCTCTATCTACAACCTAACCCTATTCTAAGACAACACTAAACTCTAGACTTACCTAACCAAACCCTTTCACCAAGCTACCACTATATATCCCATGGCGATATTTTCTCGAAATATTTTCCAGTCTCGATGTTTTATATATCGAGACGCTTTTTTATACTTTTGGAAGCAGAGACAGAAGTTGGGCGAGACAGAAGTCACAGCCACTCAAAGCTATGTTACAACCACTCAATGCTATGTCACAGCCACTCAACGCTATGTCACAGCCACTCAATGCTATGTCACAGCCGCTCAATGCTATGTCACAGCCACTCAACGCTATGTCACAGCCACTCAAAGCTATGTCACAGGCCACTCAACGCTATGTCACAGCCAATCAACGCTATGTCACAGCCACTCAATGCTATGCCACAGCCACCCAACGCTATGTCACAGCCGCTCAATGCTATGTCACAGCCGCTCAATGCGTCACAGCCGCTCAACGCTTTGTCACAACCACTCAAAGCTATGTCACAGCCACTCAACGCTATGTCACAGCTACTCAACGCTATGTCACAGCCACTCAACGCTATGTCACAGCCAATCAACGCTAGCCACCCAACGCTATGTCACAGCTCAATCAACGCTATGCCACAGCCACTCAATGCTATGCCACAGCCACCCAACGCTATGTCACAGTCACCCAACGCTGGCCACCCATCGCTGGCCACCCAACGCTAGTGTCACAGCGACAGCCACTCAACAATTCCCCATTTATTTTTATTTAGGTTTACATCTAGTAGATAATTTATTGTAGATGATGAAGTCTTAGTCTAATATAATCGTAGTCCGAGCCTTATATTTTTTTAACACATAAATAAATTAATTTTCCAGATCCAAGATACGGGAAAGTTATTCCACTTTGCTAGCGACGGATATCCTTGGTGGAACGGACTCCGGATTCAGTGATATCGACGGATCCTTGGTGGAACGGACTCCGGATTCAGTGATATCGACGGATCCTTGGCGGAACGGACTCCGGATTCAGTGATATCGACGGATCCTTGGCGGAACGGACTCCGGATTCAGTGATATCGACGGATCCTTGGCGGAACGGACTCCGGATTCAGTGATATCGACGGATCCTTGGTGGAACGGACTCCGGATTCAGTGATATCGACGGATCCTTGGCGGAACGGACTCCGGATTCAGTGATATCGACGGATCCTTGGCGGAACGGACTCCGGATTCAGTGATATCGACGGATCCTTGGCGGAACGGACTCCGGATTCAGTGATATCGACGGATCCTTGGCGGAACGGACTCCGGATTCAGTGATATCGACGGATCCTTGGCGGAACGGACTCCGGATTCAGTGATATCGACGGATCCTTGGCGGAACGGACTCCGGATTCAGTGATATCGACGGATCCTTGGCGGAACGGACTCCGGATTCAGTGATATCGACGGATCCTTGGCGGAACGGACTCCGGATTCAGTGATATCGACGGATCCTTGGCGGAACGGACTCCGGATTCAGTGATATCGACGGATCCTTGGCGGAACGGACTCCGGATTCAGTGATATCGA